>MNCL01000179.1:0-283990 GCA_001932985.1 Proctacanthus coquilletti | reverse complement strand
AAATTTGAGCTTTATTAGCCGTAGAAGCATGATCAATTACTATCACTAATTAATAGAACATATCTTTATATATTTGCATTGATATATAAACTTAAAAAGTGCTTGAAGTTTCTCTGTTTTATTTAAAATATAAAACAATAAAAACACTAGGTTAATTAGCTTATGTTTTGTTGAAGATGGAAGGTGGATAGAAGTCATCAGGAAAAGCAACAATTAAAAGTGAAGCATATTTACTTACAGGATACACATGACTGCAATCTCTATAAACAAAAACAGTACTAATACCTCTCCTATGATATGACAAAAACAGAAGAAAATTCATGATGGACATTCGTAAGATCATTGCTCGGTTATTTTCTTTATCTAAAAAAATTGGTCTTACATCGACTAGGGCAACAGAAAATTTGCATTCTTTCCAAAATTTTATTAAAGGACTTTTAAATTATAAATACAAAATTACTGCAAGATACCAAGTGATTTCTCTACGACGGCATGGGGTTGTCTCAAGTGCTCACAAAATTCCTCCGTACCCAAGAAATCTGAGAATTCCATTATTTCGTCTTTACCGAGCAAAACATCCAATTGTGCATTGCTGGAAGCATTGTAAAATTGCTGAATTTACAGAGTAAGGCTAGAGGATAGTTACCTCGATGGAAGAAAAGGAAGTCGTCCCACCTTCCTTGCAGAGTGCAACTCCATTGAGAGTTTTAGTGGAGCATGCAATCCCTCGTGATTTCTCAACATACGCATATGAATATTTTGTTGGTTTTTATCATAGTTTTCTTCAGAATACTTCAAGGGATGAATGTGGGAAAGCTGAGCAAGGCAGTTTAGATCACCAGGCCCTGCTCCTTCAAGATTTACGTCGAGCTTACTTGGTCCATTCGGTTTTACTTTAAGAGAGTATTCCTGAAATAAGGTTGTTAAACACAAATTTTTAAAATATAAATGAAAACAAACCATGGCTATGCAATTAGTTTAGTTTTCTTCGCTACTCTGAAAGAATGACTGTCCAAATGGGTAAAATTGTCAGAATGACACACCATTTCAGCGGGAGTGCGTTCAGAGTTAGGACCTGTAACTACGCTGATTAGACGAACAATGTAAAAAAGAGCAGATTTTATCTTTTGAGTTTTGGATACCGAATTCCGTTGCGTTGTGTTTTCATGTATTCTGTTGCAAATTTGGCCATTTAAAACTTTTTCTATTCACACCTTTTTAAAGTACTTATAAAAGAGTTTTCAAGTATTCTATTTTCAAACTTTCATTAAATTACGTTTTATACAAATGCTTAATAAAGACTACATTAGTGTGCTTAAAACTCATAGAATTGACTTTCTTGTTTTTAGTAACAGCCGCTCCGCTTTTTTGCTATTTTTATGCGAAATACAGCGCTGAACATGATTCGGCTGAATATGGGGCCTATGGGGCTTCAAGCAGTGTTCGACAGACCTGCCTGGACGGAGGGTTTATGAGGTGTTTGTAAATATTGCAGAGCTTTCGTGCAATGCATAGTTGACATAGGCGTGGTTTAGCAGCATATTGTGAAGTGAGGAGTTATCCAATTGAGTTAATATAATTTTCGTCCGAATAAGGTAAACACTTCCCTTTTCTGCCATGGTTCGTTTGAGCAAAAAAGAGGAATCTGATAAAATTGAACTACTGTCCAGCAGTAACCGAGTAGATTTAGACAGTGGCCGACTATCGTCCGATAATGGTTGGTATTCCCATTTCCATTATATTCTTTGAGAGACGTTGCTGCATTTACCCGTTCGGGATCGCTTTCAGCCACTACACAGATTGCGCTTTCGCTGGCTATCTTTTCTGCCGATTAACGCTTTAAATGTAATGCAAATTGATTGGCCCAGATTAATGTCGCCCTTCTTTACAGATGGGTTCCATCACCCCAGTGAGATAGGTCTAGACAAGTCGAACACTGACCTATTATTTCTGCAGGGATTGCTGCATAATCCCGCGGTCACCCAACAAATCAGGGTAAGTACCACCATTACTTATCGATTTTCAGTTCTGCATGCAACCAGGATAGTGACTAACTATGCGACTCTAGGACGTCGGGAATGTGTGCATGCAGTTGTGTAGTAAAAAGTAATGGAGAAAACACTGTTGAATCCAGCTCTGACTAAAAGTGTTTTTGAGGTATTTCGACCACTACTGACTAAATTCAATTTTATCAGTGCCCAAAGAAATAAATAGGAAAGATATTCTACTACTTATTTTTAGTAATCCTATAAATATCATGCAAACTTTCTCTTTGTTGTTTTATTCCAAAAACAAATATTTTTCTAATTTACTAGTATGGGTGCATGGGTCCATCTCTAATCATCTACCTAATCACTTTCTTTTTTCTACTAAGTATTGTTGTTCGAAGAAAATATAGTTAACGAGATTTAATATCACTTTTGAATGTTTTGCGTACATAAAATATCAAAAACTTTTATGTTGATCCTCTTAAATTAAAATATTATATATGTAAAATATGTACTTATCATTAAAAGTAAAAAAATTGTTTTTTAATGTATACAAGGAAAAGTTAGTTACACGAAGTCTCGAACAAAAAATCAAGTTATCGCTCTATTATTAAATTTTAAAGCGAATACACATTTATGTATTAATGGAGTGGAGTGTAGAATAACATGGAACCAATTAACCGTGTTATTCGAGGGTTGACTGCATTAATGTCTATACAATGAAATTTTATGTATCTGAAATCCAAGTTAACCCTTTCTGATCCATTGATTTCATTCGAAGTAATCAGAGAATAAAGTAAATAATATAATGCGTAATGGTCATGAGATATAGTTTGTTCAGTTTTACAACTTGATTGGGATTATGACCACAACTTTGAATTGAAGTTGCTATTTTCATCGTCAATTGAACTGCATAAAATGTTGAATTATTTATCTAAATAAGAAATGCAATGTCCAATACCACTGGACAGTGGACCGCAAAGAGATGCTCGTCGTCAAAGGGTATCCAACATAGCAGTTTTTACTTTATACGTTTTAAAAGGTCAGAAAAATGTTTTTCGATTAAGGAACTTTCATAAATTATGTGACCTCGTCAAGGGGTGCAGGATTCAGTAAAAATCTACGCCGCGTTGGGAGGGAGTTAGAGCCAAAACCACGTTAGACTACATGGAGGGAGGGGTTCAAAAAAGGCCAAAATGGATCCACGTAGTTTATGGAAGCTCCCTATAACAGTAAAAATTTATTGAAGCTATAAGACTATCTAAAAAATACTTTTTCCGCTATCAAAGCGTTGATAATTATTTTTACAAGAGACTAACAAATATCCACAACTTTGTTCGCTTTTATTTAAATTCATTTAGCCGTGATGATTTAACGAGAAATATACATTTTATTTTAGCAACATTAATGTGGATGTAGGAAGAAACTGTGAATTTTTTCACTTTAACTAATTTCGTGTTAAAAATTACTACTATACATTTTAATACTATTCTAATAGACTTCAAATTTAGAATAAGATGGAGGAATGTTTTAAAAGCAATAAAAGAGTGTATCAAGTTCCATTTTAACATAATTAAATAGAAACATTTCTTTAGAGAAACCTACATACGTTTTACATGCTCGCCATGTTATCTAATTCGCTGTTGTCATTTCCACTTCTTCGGTAACGATATTCATAATCCGTCCACGAAATAATATTAATGAATTCTATTAGATCCAGGCTAGAAATATTAAACTAAAATTATGAAACTTCGTAAATTTCTCAATCTACGCACTATACTTCATTTCGAACTTACCATCTAGCACGTCGTTTGGGTGCTGTACTTAAATGGTCGTTATACTCATACAATTCTAATTTCTTTGTTGGTCCGTTGTTCTGAAGTAGATGAAATACTATAAGATAATTTTAAATCGTGTAAAATAATTCTTTTATATTGTATCAGTGACAAATATATTATTTATTAAATTTCTATGTCGATCTTTATAATTATTATATAGTATAGACTAATTCTTAAAGTAATGGTCTGTCTATAGTAAACAAAGTACAATATTTAATTATGTAAAAAGGAAATATTTTGCTCATATTACCTCAGTATTTTTCGAGAAAATCAATAGAATATATACCGATAAACAGCAAACAAACAGATGGGCAAGCAAATTACGCAAAATTTAACGTGTAACTCTGAGGTATGACTGTATATTTTTAACAGTTTTTTTATGAATACCAAAACGTTACTGTTTTTTTTTTTTGTTTGGTAAATTTTATAAATATAGGATGAAGCAAGTAAATTAAACGTAAAGTTACAAATTGAATTCGTTTATTGCAAAGTTGAAAGTATATAAACTGAATATAATTTAATTTACATTTCAGTTTGTAAATAATTTTAAATTGTTTTTTAAATTAGTTGTTTGATTCAGAATTTGTATCCTTTAAATATGTATCCCAATCGAAATCCCAGCCTAGGTCAACCGCCTGGCAAGTGTTAGTATCCAAATTACAAAGGTGATGCTTACAACACTTAAGATGTGGAATTTCACACTGTGCATATTAAAATTAATTTAAAAATTATTCAAATTTATTAAATAATTAAATAAAAACTTACGTGTTCACCGTGCTTGGGACATGTTGCACCCAAGGCTCCATAAATCAAGACGATCAAAACAAGAATACTTAATAGTTTCGCCATTGCTCCTAGTTATTCTATAACTGCAGCTCTGGAACCAGTCGAAAAGATTTATATAGCTGTATGGAAAATCCGAAACGTGATTGTGCAAAGGAGAAATTGATATACTCGGCAACAATGGGATTTCAAAACAGCTTTCCACAAATCCCTAGATAAAACAATAGTTAATCTGTAGTCATGTATCTTTTCATCAGGCGACGTTCGAATTGCTCAAAGCGGCATATGTGAGGCTTTTAATTGGACAGGTGTGACAAAGTTTGTCCATTGAACAATACAAATACAGAATATCTGCAACTTAAGATTTCCCATGAATGCATTTTCCGGTATAATTAAAAATAATAAATTTACGCAGTGTCTGTGCAATAGAAACATTAGATAGAAACATATTTTAATACATTTTTTATATTGTTTATTTAGAGCTTCTGTTTCAGTATAAAATTATTTAGCCCACCTGTGGCGATTAAATAGAATTTTTATATTCACTTTGCATACAAAAGAAATCTACAGCTTTCTGAGATGAGTTTTATAATACAAGCAGATTACAAAGCCGTTTGCATATATACATTCAGAAAAAAAGGATAGAGCTTTTATTATATATCAAATAATTTAATACGATCCCGCGAGTAACACTGTTTTTGTGATTACACAATAAACTAAATGGCTCAGTGATTTTAATCAATAGAGAGTCGGTTCGTTGTAGTGCCACGAATGTTGCTGAGTATTTGATATTACGTACAATTTTATTTATGCAAACATAAGAACGACTGCTTAATGATGCATAAATTGACGGTATTACTATATAGTAAAAATATTTTTTAAAAATCACATTAATACCGTCTGTTAGTAATGAGTAGATTTCAAAGACGGATTATTTTTACTTTAGATGGATTTTGATAGGGTTTTCAACTTTCTATTACTTAGCAGGAAACTGGAGTATTTGTATAACATTTATTCCACACACAACGAAAAATATCCACTGGTTTATGAATAAATAGTAATGAATATCTTTAAAAGTTAAAACAGAAGGAAAACTTAGGGACTTAACCTGTGTTGTGTTGTATTTTGCGATGTAGTCTTAAAAAATCAATATATAACAGCTATATTCTGAGGGTGTCCTTCTGTGCTACAAAACATGTTTATATTACTCGATAGTCTAGTTTCACCCAAGGGTGGAGGGCATATGGTTCTTGTATAATATTATCAAAAGTGTTTTTGCAAAAACCAAACTGTAAATATATATAGACATATAAACAGAATTGTAGAATGGTTTCGAAACCTTACTTCTACGTAATTCGAATTCTTTTTCCAATAGTCATTTTTAAGAAACTTAAAAATTAAGGAATAAGATCGTTGAAGGTACTAACGCATAGACTTCGTTGTGTACGGATTCACCACAAAGATTTCATTTTCCTCTTTTAGGTGCAAGATATTAACTACATTCAAGAATTATCCCAAGTAAATTACTAAAGTCAACAGGTTTATACAATGAATGTTTGATAGTTGTCCGTACGTGAATAAACAATTTTTATGAATTCAGCATTTGAACTTTACAACACTACACTATTATTCCTTTTGAAAATCAAAAGGTTATTACATTAATATTAAGTTTATATTTCAGATATTACTGTAAATATAGGAAGGATAAAAATGAATAAATTTTAAGACATCGCAGACGTAATTTTTCAATTATTTGCTAGTAAAAGTTCTAATGGCATGTAAGACTACAAATATAATGTCAAAGTAAAATTAATAAACATGCAAATTATCAATGAAAGTAGATCGGAGCTCTTTAAGCTACATCTTAAACTTAGAAGTTCTGGTTGAAATTCTCAGGTTTTTTCTGGTTCCCAATTTTATTGATAATTATAATCTGCATGTTATATCTTCCACAAGGCCAGAAGACTTACAGTATATAGCCCCTCAATGTTCTACGAATTACTTTTTTAGAATCAAATTCAAAATGCCCTTTGAGATAAATCTGTTAAAAGTAATAATATAATCAAAAGGTTTTAACAAAAAAAAATAAATAAATAAATAAAACCTTAAAAAAAACCAAAGTAAAAAGTAATTTTAACATTTTAAAAATATATATTTCAGTCTATATAGATCTAATAGAAAAATAGACAATATTCTATGTATATATATCCCTAATTTTTGTGAAGGAAGTTTTATTAAGATAAATTATAAAAACTTAAGATTTGAACCTGAGAAAATGAGATAATCTTTCAAAACTATTGAACAACTGAGCTAATTTTTCAAAAAAAAGATATATATATGTATGGTATATAGAGCCATCTGTGAAGCATCAAATATAAAAATAATTATCCAAATCGGTGAGTCCGGAAAAAAGTTATGGTAAAAAAATATAGCAGAGGATTTTCCTTTGAAGACGGTTAAAGACATAGTGATGAATATTTAATAGCTGCGCCCGTAAGTATTCTGCCTCTAGCGACTGATCAAGATTTCGCAACATCCGACTAGCGCATAACTGGGAAATAAGAGACGTTCTTTGCAAATGCCTGGGACTAAGTAAACAAGTGCGAAATATGTGCTTGAAGCGAAAAGACTAACTCAAACAAAACTATGCGTAATTTGTTCGGAGCCTTAGTTCATTGGACACATTACGGTCTGTACTGTCCAATAAATCGAATTAACCCACATCATTGGTAAATCTAATTACGCTGGAAACTTATGACTAATCTGAACATAATTTAATTCCTCTAATTGCTAGCGTAGTTGATCTCGCCCAGCTAGCGTTTTTCGCGGGGAAATTGTAACGCGACGAGGAAGCTCGACTTATAGACGTCTTCTAGTGCCTTCTTGTGCTATCTGCCTTTGGCCAGTTCGTAGTTATTAACTTGAATTCATTTCCACACCGCGTACAAGGTGCCTACCATTGTGTTGTCTGAATTCTGCGGGAGAAAATGCCACAAAACAACACATAGCCAGAAAATTCAGCGTCAAAAGCTAGTAAGCTAGTAAGTTGGAGGAGAAGAGAAACCTGTTTTTTTTCGATCCAACTGTGTTCAGTTTGTTGTGAGCACTTATATGACAACGTTTGCACTCTCCGATTTTTGATTACCTGTAGACAATTGTTTTGTTTTCTTTAATAAAATTCTTTAGGCTCGACGACGTCATAAACCAAGTTTATTAAATTCATTTGAGTGACCAAGGAAGGGTAAGCAAATCGTGATTCTACTAAATAGCGAGATCCCGTGAGGAATATAATTAAATTAAAAGAATTACGCCCAAAACATATCTGGGATAGGGAGTGGTCGCGCTTTTACGATGTTATATTAAAGTTTTGTGCTTTCGAAGTCATACAATTGATGAAAAGTGGCATTTTTTGAGATTTACTTATTTTTAGGTATTTATTAAATCGGTACTCAATTAATATTGATTATTTACTTTATCGAATTAGCAAGAATATCGAACAAATACTTTGTAAATATTTCGGTAGCCTCTAGTTCCAAGCATAGGTGTTATATTTTAGTCCTTCGAAAAGATTTCATTCAATCGATATAATAAAATAAATAGGTAAATAAAAATGTTGCTTCATTCCGCCTGGGCAACTAGTTAAAGAATAGTGAGTGATTCACTATACGCGAAGTAAACGTATAAGATAAAAGCCTCATTATTTTATGTATCTTTGGAATTTAAAGTAACACCATGTACAAATTCTACGTCACAGAAAAATTCTCCTTAGAATAATTTTAATGCTAGATAAAATTAAAATTATTACACTTTTCACTTATCCTTTCAGGTAGAAGAACCTATAGCTATCACCAAGTCACACGTACCAGTAGATACCAGCGCGTCCTTACTACTCAATGAAGTCATTCAAACGTGCAGCAACCTCAAGAACAATCTTGCGACTGAATTAGTAGCGCTACTTAAATCTGCAAATTTAAAAGTGAGTATTTTTACGAATCCAATTAATGATAGAATAAAAGAAGTGTAAAATTTTATAGGCGTTAATAAGCGCGCATGATGATATAGGAAACGAGCTAGCACAAGAGAAAAAGAAAGGCGGTTACTTATTCCCAATTGAAATACTAAACAACGAAATGCCTGCTGAAACAATTAAAATGGTCGGGATTCGAAGGAATCCCAAAGAACCCCTAGGCTTAACTGTGGAAGTAGACGAACATAATCAGCTTGTGATTGCGAGAATTTTAGCAGGCGGTGTAATCGATAAACAAGGTTTGCTACATCCTGGCGATGTTATCCTTGAGGTAAACGCGGTTCCAGTTAGCACACCGGAAGAGCTTCAAGCAGAAATTTCCAAGTCGAAAGATTCAATAACGCTTAAAATTGGTCCCAATATTGATGAAGAAATTAAATCGGCCAGATTAACAATGTCTGGTGGACAGGTAAAAAGTGGCAAAAATTTAGAGCCAGGCACAAAACTCACCGTAAGTATTTATTATTTGTCTGACTGTAATTTGCATTATTTTGACTAACCACTAATACTAAAAGCTTTTGCGTTATATGTGCGCCGTTTCCACGATGGGGGTTCCCTCGCTGCTTTCTTGATCAATTTTTTTAACTGGTTATTCTATCTCGAGTGAGAAAATTAAATAATTAAAGAGTAAGCATGAAGAAGTATTGCGACAATGTCCACCAATAAATGTCTTAATAGTAATTACAGTAATTTTAACCTCTTAAAAAATGTCTAGGTTATGAATATTAAAATTTTTGAAGAAGTATGCAGGAGCGTACTAGTGGTGCTTTTGCTGTCACGAAGGAGAGTTGTAATAGATGGCATAATTAATAAAATAAAATATATAAGAAATTTGTTTGAAAAAAATCCCTTTAATAGTCGAGCAATTTTCTAAAGTATGGAACTAAATAACAACTAGGGAATTATTTCCAAACGAAGGATGAGGATTGTAAAGATAGTAACAAATAATTTGTTATCTTAAAATATATAGAGAAAATTATCGACTGAATAAAATAAGTTCAATTGAATTAAATAGTTATAAATATTAAAAGTTAGGAAATAGGCTAAAAATCGTGAAAGTGTTTCTTATTTTTAATATTATACTAATAGATAGGAAATGATAACTTATATTGAATCAAATTTTTAAAAAGTTCTTAGTTTTCTGTTTGCTAGAGTATATAATAAAAAGTAAAACAAAAAATTGGATAAACTGCTTAAACAAGTGTAGAAAAAGATTTAACAATTTTAATTAACTAAATAATTTGGTTGTAAAGAAGTGTGTAATATCCACTTGAAGGGTAGGCTAATTTTTATGAATGAAATATCTATTTCAAGATATGGATAACATTTTAATTACTTTTATAGGTTCGTGATTGCTGTTTATTGAATATTCACTTGCAAGAATCTGAATTAGCTTAAAGTTAGTCAATCATTCAAACTAACAGTTATTCTTCTTTCGAATTATATAGCTTTCCGTCTCTTGTTCTACCCAGACCTAGAAATTATGTTTTCTTATTTTTTTGTTTTATTTTCGTTTTTTCAACAGCATAATTGATATTGGCGTTAGTAAGTGTATCAAGATCATTATATCTAGTTATTCTTACTGAATGAAAATGTGTTAATATTACTACACATCACTAACTACAGAAAATCCCAAATACAATCTGCATTTATTCTAGCTTTAATATTTTTTTACAAATGAGCACTGGGTTTTAATTAGATTATACTCTTATGTAAATATTTAATACGATCCAAATATTATTAAAAAACGACTCCGATACGATCCGAATATCATTAAAAATAAGTGAAGTTTATTCTAGTATTGACATAAATACCAAATAATAGTAGTTACGTATGCTATAATTATTATATTATTCATTATTTATATCCGTTTATATTCGTATATATAGGTGTGCTCGTGACTTCGTACGCGTAGACTTCACATTTTATAAAAAAGGAGGTACTTTGATTCCTGGAAGGGGAATAGGGTTATTAGTAAATAAAAAAATACTTTCACGGGATCGTAAATAAAAAAGGAAAGAAATATTTAAAAACTATAAAAAATAAAAAAAATTAATTTTGACCGTCAATTCACTCGTAGTATATTATTCGTTAGGCTAACAAATCCTTAAAGGTAGGTGTGAATTTAAGTTACTCATTCGTACTAATTGCAAACTAGACTTTTAAAATTCTGTTCTAATTTTATAAATTTCGATAAGTCTCATATTGCAGACATATTTGTCTCAGCCCTAAAAATGGGACGTTAGTCATGAAAACTATCGTAGATGTTGACTGTAGGCATAAGCTACTACTCTGCTAAATTTCATTAAAATTCGTCCAATAGTTTTCTAATTCGTCTACAGAAAATGTATGCGGTATGCATTGATTTTTATTTCATTTCTTTATCTAAATATTACACAGAACATTTATAAATTAAGGATAATCTATAGTTCATATGTTAAGATATTAAATTACCTTTACAATGGTGGAAGAATTTTGAAAATCGGTCCAATACTTTCAGAGACTACCTCCTACAAAAATCCAAACAACCAAACAAACGTCCTTTCTTTATAATATTAGTATAGATGATTATTTTATTAAATATCCGGGGCTAAAAGAATTGCATCTTTTATATGTTTTTCTAAATGCTCAACTTGCTACTTACCTTAATACCGCAATTAATTCAATCAGATTAAAAGGTTATTATTATTCCTCATACTTTAAAAATCATAAAATTGTATCAATAAATGCTTGTTTTCTTGCTTAATTTCTTTATTTCCTCAGACATTGCGTCTGATAAGTTTATATATAAATGTGCTTATTTCCATTTGGGATTATTTGTGGTCATTGTTGCCACGTGCTTAAAAGGCCATATCTAAATATATTTTTTATAAAAAGATATCATTTTCATTATTTTCATAACTCTTACACCATTAGAATATTACTAAAAATATAAAAAGAATTACAATTTTCTTTATCGAAACAGTAGCATGTTTATAAGTTTTTATTTGGTTCATCAAACGTTTGTCTTTGGGTTTGTGTTTGGGTTTTTGCCATAAAACTTTTGAACTGAACTTTTTCCCAAGAATAATTTTTACAACCTTATTAAGGTGTGATGTGGTTTCATTAATTAATTAGCCAAAAGAAATCCATTCATTATTTATAAGAAAGAATTGTTCAAGAAGTTATTTTTGCTTACACCGCATCACATAAAACTTTGTCCACGATAAAACTAATTTTATTAACACTTTTGAAGCTTATTAGACTTTCACAAATCAAAATAACCCTGGAACTTCGGTTTTAGAATGGAATTGATTCAATACTTTTGCTTTTTCGAATTATTATGTTGTTGGTACTTGCTCTGTCCACACTTGGCTATCCTGAAACTGGCACCGGGTATGTGTAACTAGTATTAACTTCTGTGCTAGATGATATTATATCTGGATTAACTCTAATCTAATGTTGTACAATTTCTGTTTTAGTGCTACATGAGAGCTCTCTACACGTATGATCCGTCCGAGGATTCCCTCCTGCCGTGCAAAGAAATTGGATTAGCCTTCAAGCAAGGGGATATACTACAAGTAACATATTATTTTATATCATATAACGGGTGGTACAATTAAATATTTTTAAAGATCATCAATGTAAAAGATCCAAATTGGTGGCAAGCAAAAAATGTAACCGAAAATTCCGATAAAATCGGATTGGTACCGTCTCAAGAGCTGGAGGAACGCAGAAAGGCATTTGTTCCTCCAGAAGCTGATTACGTCCATAAAATTGGAATTTGTGGAACTAAGGTAAGTCTATCGTTATGTTAATAAATCAAACTCAACCTTTTCCATGTAGATCTCAAAGAAAAAGCGCAAGACGATGTATAAATCAGTGGCGAACTGTGATTTCGATAAAGCTGATTTGATGCTATACGAGGAAGTAACGCGCATGCCGCCGTTCAAGAGAAAAACCCTGGTGCTTATAGGAGTGAAGGGAGTTGGTCGGCGGACCTTAAAAACGCGTTTAATACATAGCGATCCAGAAAAGTTCGGTGCAGTTATTCCCCGTAATATTCCCATTAGTTCTCTTTCTAAGACAAAAAATAAGGGCTTGTTGCTTTTTTTTAGATACCACGCGTCCTCGAAGACCATTGGAGGAGAATGGAAAGACCTATTGGTTCATTGAACGAGAAGATTTCGAAAACGAGATCAAGGAGAACAAATTCCTTGAGTACGGCGAACTGCATGGAAATTTGTACGGGACACATTTGGACTCTGTTCGAGACGTTATACGAAGTGGTAAGTAGCTCTACTTACTCTTGTTGTCTAAACGCTAAGATTTGTGCTTTCAGGGAAAATGTGTATAATTGACTGCGCACCGAACGCTTTAAAACTGTTGCATAATAGTCCTGAGCTCATGCCCTTCGTCATATACGTCGCCGCACCAGGCCTGGAGCAACTAAAACAGATCTACGCTGAGAGGAGGGCTACTGGTGGTTCAAGCAGAAGTCTGTCCGTAAGTAAACCCTAAGAATTTACCAGTAAAGATCTTATATGTTGTCTATGACTTCTAGTTCGATCGGCAAAGTTCGATTAGGTACAGTTCAAGAAGAGCTAGAACATTGGAATCGTTGGCTTCCTTGTACGAGGTAAGATAGCTACTATCTATAAGCAATTTTACAATTAATCAATATAATTGCTACCGCTAGGATGACGATCTTGTATCAACGGTGGAGGAGAGTACCTTTGTCCAACGCAAATACGAAAAATATTTCGACATGGTTATAACCAACGAAGATTTTGACGAGACTTTTAGGCAAGTTGTGGAGGCGTTAGACCAACTGAGCCACGAACATCAATGGGTACCAGTAAATTGGATTTATTAGAAATTTACACAAATGCTAGCAAACTGCCTGATAGTGCAAGATTACGTTATAGCTTCGAAATAAATTGCGTTTAAAAAGTATTTTCCCTAGCAATCTTTTTATTTCATTGTGTCTTTCTTTTGAAAACTTGTCATCATCCTGTTTAATTCGTAATTGGGCGACTGAATTGATTTGTACTACAATATTTCTTTTTGCACATGTACTCGTGTTTTTCATTTTTCAATGGGATACAATTTTTTATCTAATTTGAAATCTGCTAGTCTTCACCTTTGTATCTTACGAAAGCATGCATTGTTCTCTAGAATCTCTAGCTTTGAATCTCTTACATAATAACTCCTGACCGTAACATCAAATATTTCGGATGTTATTTTCCAATAGTGCTGAAGATAATTAAAATTTCAAATTGTGGAGAAATAAATACTTCAATAATAAAATGTACACCAAAAACTGTCTTGTTTTCGAAAAACATTTAAAATTGACCTACCATTCCACAGGTCACGATTTCAAATTATTTTTAAATTGCAAAATAACTATAAAAATAAAAGCAAACTGTTTTTTGGTATTATTCGTCACAGTTTCAGGAAACTGCAGTTCTACAATTTTTTCACAGCTTTTAGGGAAGATATCCCTGCCTTGGATTTGACGATCCATATGTAATCGATTGCACTGATACTGTACCAGTTTCCTTATGTTTATTTTAAATATATTGAAACTTTCATGCGAAGGTCTTTAAGGTTCGCTCCATGGAACCTTTTTTTGGATCAGGAGCTTCGTGTTTACTTCTTACAGTACCAGAATTAAACTATCTTGACTATTTAAAGACCAGAAGAAATAGCTCCAAAGCAACCACAAATTTCTCTGCATTTCCCGCACTTTCCACATTGTACAGCATCTTGAATTAATAAACCAATGAAATCAGTGTTCTGTTTCTCAAACTTATTGTATCGTTTTATTGATTTTTATTTATTTAAAAGCAAATTGAGCGTTGCGTATTGACGAACATGTAAATAAATGAAAGCAAACACTTTTGATTCGCTTACCATCCATTTTCAATACACATTACAATTAATTTTTTATGCTTGCTAATGAAACGCTTTTCTTAGTAAATACAACACACATTAAGAATATTTCTATTAACTGGCAAGAAATACCCAAAGAAACAACTTTAGAAAAAATTCCAATAATTAAACAAATTAATTTTTCGTATTATTAATCACATATTTAATTTCTTAATTAAAAATTTGAAAATCCCATTCACCTTAAAAGAATCAATTTGCCGATTACTAAGAAACAGTTTATTTCCTTTAGTTAATTCATTACAATTCTAAGTCGCAAGTTTCCACGTATGCGGATTTACTGTCTTTACACTGTTAAGAGACAAAGAGCCTGCCTGCAACTATCATAACTAATAAAAACTCAAAAAAATTCTTTAATATTTAAATATGTTAATGTGAAATATCTTAATGCGAGTAATTGATCTTTTGAAAGGGATTTAAAAAGTGAAGAATAGAACCCGTTCATGTAAAGTAGTCCACAATATTTTATATCTGCTGATGCTGAAAAGAAATGCAAAATTAGAGTTTTAAAAGAAATAGCTGTATTTCTTTATATTTAGTAAAAACGACTTTTAAACTTTGATTTATATATATAAGTATTTACAAATGTCTGCATAATATGCAAACTATTATATTTTTTTGCAAAGTCGTTTTCACTAATTAGAACTTTTTGAAGAATCGTCGATTTATGTTTCGAAAATTTTCATTTTTCGAACGGGTTCGGCTCCCGGAGTAATTCTGCACTTTTCCAGAATACTTTCCGGATGGGGGCTGATAGACTTTCTGGTCTGCTGTGGACTTTTGTTTTTTCCCTTCGTCAGGCTTCCCGTTCTCCGCAAATATAATCGGAGCATGGCGCTTTCCCAGTTTTGACTGTAGAATTGCAATAGATAAAATTCCAATAAAATAAAAATACTGTTCCATATTTACATTCTTTCTTGTTACCCAAGATAAAGTGATTTCAGTCTTGAAACTCGGAGGAGAGTGAAATAGGTCTCGGATAAGTGAGCTTATGTTTGAAGTCGTTTTCAATGCAGTTAGTTTTAACTGGTTTTCTTCAGACTTTAATTCTTCTGCTGTCTTACCTTTAACCGCTTCTTGGAGCTTTTTAATGTATCTGCAAATATTCATACATAAATTATACATGGTAAAATCCTTATATCCCTTACCCTTGAGTTCCCCTTGCCAGAAATTGCAGTCGCGCCCTAAAATCTTTTAACTTCGCGGGATCATTAGTAAATGTTAAACTGTCTGGGTTTTGTCTGCCGATCGTGTGAAGAGCGTAAAGAAGACACTCTGCATGGGAAAATTGAAACGAAGGAGTGCTGTTAAGTAAATCATCGTCCAACTTTGGTAAGGGCATGTATTCCTGTTATAAATTAAGGCATTTATCAATCTGTTACTTTTTTGTTCATTCTTTTGTTTACGTTACCCTCAGAACGGTGTATATGGCTTCAACTCTTGTTGCTGCATTCTCCAATGTCCCGCAGAATGCGCACATTTCCGCGAAAACTTTCAGAAGGCGCAATTGTACTTGATCTTGGTTATCTGTTGTGGCTATCATGTTCCAGGTGCTTAAGGGAAGTAGTTTATCGCACACATAGATAACAAATGGTGTCGATTTTATTTGAGACTGTAATTTAGATAAATTATACCTTTCATAAATAAAACATTAATACTCTACAACTTACTGAAAAGTATGGTAGGGCGTGATTGGCACATTGTATGAAACGTTCAACGATTTCATCTTCAATGGTAATGGCGTCGATATCAGCTCCCAGTTCTGCTTGCTCCATAGCCAAATTTACAAGCTCCGCATGTCCAGCCAAAGAGCTTCCCAATTTTGTTGCGCTCAGTATACTCATGCAGTAATGGAATTCGTCAGCGGTGACATCCTTTGAAAATAAAAGAGATTAAAATACACCTCCCAACGATGAGCCAACCAAAGTTTACCTGCAATATCTTTTTAATTTCATCTATAATGAAATCCTCCACTTCCTTTGTGATAATATCAGACCCGAGCGTAAAAACCTTTGAAGTGATAAACTTAAAACACCTCTCTCGGGTTGGTTCATCTCCAGACACGATTTGGCTAAAAATCCCTGTTAATGCACCTTTGGCGTCGTACTACAAATGTGAATATGATTAGCTGTGGCAACTTTAGTAGTTCTATATAATGTACCTTGAAGATAGTCTGCAGGGACATGTTTACTTGCTGCAACTCCAGAGGATCGTCCAGAACCAAAAGCTGTGCCAAAGTATCTCCAATTTTTGCTGTGTGTTCTTTTGTGTCTTTACATAATTGTGGTAGATCCTTAATTGCTTGTCGACGGATCTGCAATTTTAAAACGAAGATTTCATGATAATAATATTTATGGTAGCGTATTTAATTGTCCCGCCCCGATCAGAATCACTTTCCTCTGATCTTTAGGCAATTCCCTTGCGGTATCAGTTAATATTTTCCTAAGTCTCCTATTGGTGACAAATTCAATTGCCTGTATCTTATTCTATGGTAAAAACGAATCACTTTAAATGCTATACAGGACTAATCCGAACACGATTTTTCACTAATTGTTACACCAAAGACGTAAAAGATGTCTTCGAATACCTAGCACAAACATATCTTAAGAAAGCCAAGAGAAGAGACCTAGCTTCTATGTTTCAGGGATAGATTTCACTGTACCTTTATCATTTGCCGATAAAAAGTTTACCTTCTTAGCTTGATTATAGACCAGGTTCCAAAACGGCGCGCACTACGACTGAGCGTTGTTAGTAGCATTTTATATATTTTTTTTTCTTTTCAAAATATTCAATTTATATCCCTTCACTTATTGAAAATTGTTCATTCATTAACACTTAGGCGCATTAAAAATTTACCTGCATGTCTTCATCTTCGCAAAGATCTAATTGAGCATCTATGGCAACTTCTGCAAGATTTGGAAAGTATTTAAAAAATTTCCCAATAAACTGCGATGCTAATCTTTTTTCTTTAGACGTTCCTTTCACTGCTTTTAGAATTTCGTTATACTCAGCTTCATGCTAAAAAAAAATACAAACTTGAGTCACAAAATCATCACGGATCACAATACAAACTCACGTCCTCTATTTTATCTTTTGCCTCTGAAAGGATTTCGTAACACTTGTAGAGCTTTTCTATATTATCCATTTTTATTTTATTTGATATATTTTTTAATTGTAAAATGTCAAACACTCGTGCTAAAATTCCTCTGCCGCAGAAACAAAACTCCTGATTGGCTTGGTTGCCAAAGTTATGTTCTTCCTCTTCACTGAAATTCACTGCTTTACTTTAAACTATTGTACTAATAAGATGGTAGGTTCCTTTCGTTCAATTCTATTTAAGAAAAATACCTGAATATTTAGCATAAGGATAAGCTTCACATGAAATGTTTTTTTCTACGACGTAAAAATAATATATAACATAAAATAACACATTATGTTCATAAAACATTTTAAAACACATTCAAGCTTTGCTAGCTCTAAAAAAACAATAATGACAAGTTGTTATCTGCCATCTGTATTTTGACAATTGGTATGGATTTGAAATCCAGAAACTAGAGTTGATTTTTATCACAACGGAAATGCTTAAATATGTAGTTATTTTATTTCAAACGATTACGACATTATTACGGGTTACATTATGGCTTGTACTAGTAATTGGCAGATTTATTTTGCAAGTGGGACTATCGCTGGTGCAACTAATATATTTCACCGCGTCCTCTTTGGTCGCCGGTTTAAATGCTATTTATGAGGAAGTAATGCACTTTGGTACTGACGTAAATAGAAGGACAAGAATTTTTATTGACTGCGTCACTGAGGAAGCAACAAAAACTTACAATCATGTCACTAATTTTTTAACCTTCATTATGAATTGGCTGAGTAGCATTGTAAACAACGGCAAGCAGCAAATACAAAATATCACAGATATTGTTGCTTCTGCAGCCGAATGGTGTATAAAAACCATAAATGGAGCTTTATTTTTTATCGGGGACTCGGTATGGAATATTATTAAATTCATTCCTCATATATTTCTTGTGCCTCTCATTTTGGTCTATAAAACAGTGTGTAGTACACTGTCTGCAACTGTCGAAGGATTCTTAACTATCCCTCTGCAATCAATTTTTGGACTAATTTTAGTAGTATTAATTATTAGATATAGGTACTACATTTATGTATCCACACGATCAGTTGTTATACCAATTTACAGTAATCTCTGTCAGGTATAGATGGAAAAAAATACTGTGATTTTAAATAATGTCTTTACTGTTTAGATTCTCGAAGTCGGAACGAATCGCCAGAGATCATCTCCAAGTACTCAAATCTTTGGTAACAATGAAATCGATCCTCGTCAATCTGCTGAAGATTTAACAAAGAAAGACTCGTTGAATTCATTCGATAATTTTTGTGTGATTTGTCAAGAACGGCTGAAATGCGTGGTACTCTTGCCATGCAAACATCTCTGCTTGTGCATGCAGTGTGCCCAGCAAATTAACCTCTATCAGGACAACTGCCCCTTGTGTCGCGTTTGTGTAAGAACTAAAATGACTGTTTATATATGACAATATAAATATAACTATAGTTTTTGTAAAAAATAAATTGTATAAATTTTCGAGCATTGGTCTTTGTATACTATTTTCTACTTCACTATTTTAATAGTAATGCCTTAAGGATCATAATTTGTATCTACTACAATAATTCTATCACTTAAAAATGTTATTTATTAAGTGTTTTATAATGTTGTTTAAATTGGTGGCGTCGTAACGTAAAAACCGGACAGTTTTTAAAATCTTATCATAAGTACTGAAAGGAATTGAATTTAAGTACAGATTGAAGTATATGTAAATTGAAAGTTTTAAAATTATTTCGTACAGTTTATAAATACGATTGATCATTATTTACTATACTTTCACTGGAGTTAAGTCCTTCGAAGGTGTTTTTTAGTCAAATTTAAAGTTAAGCAAACTAGTAAATCAATATGGCTGTAGATATAAATAAATATGATGAAGAAGTCTCTGATAGAAATGCTACAATCGCAAAATTTGTCCTTAGAAAACCATCGAGTAGCTACAGTGCGATTATTATTAATAATAATTATTAAATTATTACTATTGATTATTTTCCAGCTTCAGACCTAACTAATGGGGCTCCTAGTAAAGACCGTCGCTTTATTAGAGCCTTTACCCATGGTAAAAATACTGTAAATTATTGTGGAATCCCCTTTTCTATCCACCCGATTTATCGAAACTTCAATAAATGCATTCAGTTGCTACGTGAAATAAAAATAAAGAAATAGATAATTATCATATAATTTTAATAATGTACTAAAACCTCAACAAAACACATCTAATTATTTGAAAAAAATTTTACCCTTATTAGTTCAGTAACTTCCGAAAAATCGGATTTACAGAAAGGTGGATAATAATTGGTGCGGCGAACGAAGAAAAGTTTATATATTTTAATTTTAACCCAGATTTCTTATAATGAGTTTTCCCTTAAAACATCAGCGAGAGTTATTGCGAAAAATCGGAACAGACATAGCAAAAAATAGACCCAGAAAGGGAACAAGTGTTTTCAATTATTAATTTCATACACTGAATATTCCTTGATTATTTTTCGCAATTAAATTGAAATTATTTGAATAGATACACAAAAATATTAAATACATATTTATTTTATAGATTGGACCGTACGTGATATAATAAAACGAATTTCAAATAGTTTAGGATATCGAATTTCGATAGTTTAGTATATCCATAATTGGAACTTTAACGTCTAAAAAAACGCTTTTGATTATATTCTTTTTAAATAGAATCTACTAAAATATTTAAAAATTGCAAAATTAAATCATTATATTAGCCTGTTAAAAAAACTAAACAAATGCATATATAGAAAAAATTATTAAAACCCCATTTTTAAAAAATGTCTCTTAAATTTCGTCTTTAATAACGAGGAGAATTCATGACATTCAAGAGTCAAGACTATTATAAAAAAAAATGGTAGTCGTAGGTCGTCACGTTATTTTAAACAAAGGAACATTTAAACTTCATTCCTTTATTTCACTATGTATAGGACGACCCTATAAAGGGTTAGAAGTATTTATAAATCAAGTGAGGGTATTCCTCTGTGCAATTATATCCTTCACTAAAAGAAAAATTGATATCACGTGTCGTTGCTAGGTGTATTTCGCTAAAACTATGTTTTAATCTTGCCCTTTAGCTATGTTTTAATCTTGCCCTTTTCAGCGTTTAGTTGGCAAACCTAAAATGGAACTTAACCCTATGAAAAGTTAATAATACGTAAAGTAGCTAAAAATATTAACAGTAGGAACATTAAAAATATACTGCATCAGTGGGCAATTAATTCAACTCTCATTAATATTTATAAAAACTTCTTAATACCTTTGATCGAAGTACTATCTCTGTAAGCAGAGCTTTTTACTTCTAGCTTATATTAGCAATTTTATGTAGTAAGATAGTTCTACAAGAATAAACTAATAAAAGTAAATCTACTATTTATGCATGAATATGGTTTAAATATTTTTAACTTTTTTTCAGCAATAAGGGTGAACATTTTTATCCGCCTGCATATTTTTATATATTATTTCAAAGCATATATAATATTACGCAAATGATATGTTTTTAATAAAAGGGTTGTAATACCAAAAATTAAACAGAAAATCTGCGGAAAATTGCTTTCGATCCATACCATCTCATTCGACAAACTCCTTCGTAACAATGATCTATCCGGTGAATACTTAAGCCAACGAGATAGATACAAAACGAATTCTTCTTCGGGCAGCCAAGGCTGATGCGGCCGTGCAATGAAAAACAGCCAATGAATTGTTTTCGAGAGTAAAAGTTTTATTGTCCCCAGGCGGAGTAGCAACGACGAATATGAGAAACTATGTACAAAATACAATTGGTTGCCGTTGACTTACCTCTTACCAAACCCTTACTGCTCGTTCCGGCCGATCCCAAATAGTTAATAATTTTAAATAAGTTGTCACGATCTGTGCAATTAAATTGATAGAAAACGTAAAAATATTTAAGCACTATGTTAGGAACAAATAGTAGAGTTATTCAGAAAATTGCATGGGAAAGCCTCGCGATCGATCTCGTGATCTCCACACCAATTTCAATGAATACGCGATGAAGCCCGCCACTCAATAGGGTATTTCGGATCGCCTCGGCAACTGAATCGCAAACCTATTAAAGACAACTCTGAAAAAGAGAATCCGATGGTGCGATGGGCGTAAACTACTTAATCATATTTTTATACAAAAAACAGCAAATCTTTATGTTAAGTACCATAGTTAAAATGTTATTTCTTGTTATCCTTTTTCAGTGGATCAATGGCGGCAAGAAATAGAAGTATTATATTTGTGCTTTTAATTTAACTATTCATGTTTGAAGTGAATTCGCTTTCATTAATCATTTGGAAATTGTACTAGTACTTGTTTTTATTTATATCATTAACGTTACAAATAATATTCAAAGAACGCAACACTTTGTAATGCTTTGGCTTTAGACGTACATATTTTTTCTCTCCTGAAGAAAACGCGATACACACTTGCGTTAAAACACACTAACCCACAAATTTTTTATTTTCGTAGAAATTTGAATTATTTTATTTTAATTATTATTACAGAGAAAATTTTCTATATTTCTATGACTAGCGCACAGTAAACGCTAAAAACCAAATTATAAAAATAAAGTATATTTTATTAGATTTAAATTTTGTTTTTAATTCATTACTAATAGAGAAAGCGTCTAAAGAAAATGAAATCTTAGTAATAAACTGATTTATTTTCAAATATTAATACAATTTGTTCTCACTATTATCTATATTCATGATTCACTGTGTGTGGATCAAATTAAATTTACTCTCATCTGAAAAAAAACAGTTCTCACATTTCCAGTGGCCCTTTTGAATGTGTTCTAGCAAAGACTGGTCGAGCTGTCTAGTTCATTTCAGAAAGCAGTGGCTTTTTCGCTGGTTTTTAGCGGTTAAGATTGGCTTCTATGGCTGGTCTTCTTATTGCGAAGTATCCACATCCAAGTTCAATTTTTTTATGATCTGTCGCAAACTGAAGAAATGCTGAAAATTGATTAAATTTTGAATTTTCCTATACCCAGCCTATGTCGTTTTCCTTGGCTTACCACCTTCATGAATATTTTGATTACATCCAGTATCTTTAAAACGACCTATAATTCTTCACACCCCCGAATTGTTAGTTTTATATTCTTCTCTAATATATTTTTGCTTCATACCACTTCTGTAATCGCCGTCGCTAATTACGCATTTTTGATTTCAAGAAAAAAAATTATTACCACTCATTTCAATAACATCAAATCAATTATTTTAAAGGAAAAAAATACCTTAACAACAAACTTTTACGTGCGGAATCGACATGCAAAATGATTAAATGCCTACTAACTATTGAAAAAAAAAGTAAACAACAAGGGGAGGCTCAGACGTTAGGGTCACCGATTTTGCTGAAGTTATTCATATCGATAAGGGAACACATCCAGTTTAAAGTTTGAAATGTTGGTATATAAACTTCCACAACTTCTCCACTGGGAGAATACTGTAAAATAGATTTTTATATAACCTTCATACAACCATTAGAAGACACAAATCAACTTAAAATAAAAACTCTGAATTTCTATCTGTCTCTCCATTATGGAGAAACACATTCCTTTTAATGATATTTATTAGATGGCAAGTGAAGCTGCGGGCAAAAACTAGTTGATTTTGAACAGAAAAGTGTACTCCGAACAAATGAATTCCTGAATTACCTGATTTTATTTGAACCGAGTTAGTGATTAGAACTCAGGAAAAATATAAGCTATTTTCTGTGAAATTCGTCATAAATTCTAAACTGATTGATCTGATTTCAATAAAAAAAAATATTTTACCGAAAAAAATGAGATAATAATAATTTCGTGGGATCTACGATAAATAGGAACTTAACCATGCTAGGGAGTATTGGCTATCTAACCGAAACGTTAATAGTATTTCTTTGCAATGTAATAAATTTGAATAGTTCTTTACGGAAACTACTTACAATAGTTAGTAAAGTCCACTGTCTTTTTTATAATACTGTTATGAAAATTAATTACAATTAACCTTAGTATCCTGCAAGATTATTTAGAGCCAATAGCATTTTAAACTCAGAAACTATCGATGAGCCTGCATAGAGTGAGCAATTGATTTCCAGACAAGTAATTTCTTTACAGCCTGTTCTACACGATACGAAATTTTATCATAATTTCCGAATTAAATAAAAGGAAAACTTATATCCAGGATAATTTAATTCGTTTTGTTGTAGTTAACACACTTACCAGTTCATTCATCATGCACTTTATGGTCGCTTTTTTATACATCATTACGTATCATTAGTAAATTAGTGCAATAAATAATCCTCATTAAATGTATCTAGTATTTTGAATATCATTAATTTATTCTTCATGAACATATAAAAAGAATATACATCGAAGCAAATTGAATCGGGTAAATCATGAAAATCGGTCGAATTTAAATACATGGGAAGCATGTGAAGCTAAATGGTGGAAAGAAGCTCGTCGTGCCTTCTTGCAAACCGACTTGAAGCCCGGTGTGTACAGAGGTGCAAGGTAACTCAAAGAGAATGACTTGTATTTATTATCGAATCAGTTGATCTTGTGGGAATTTCATTAGAAGAAATTTTCAGTACTTACGGTAGAGAACACTTACCGAGTGCAGAACATCAATAGTTGTGCGCCGGACTAGTTTGTAGTTTGTATGCCGGCTTAAATCCATAGCTTGATTCTTGGATCAAATATCCGAGGTCAAATGCTTTGTGCTCTTTAAGGCAGTTGCAAGGCTACCATCATCGTTCTATTCTTATACACAAATTGTTTTATATGAGCGCCTGAAGCAATGAATTATTTATAGCATTAATAAATAGCGATTATTGGAAACAAAATCTTTTGCCCGGAATTAAATTGTTATAATTTTTAACGCATTACTAGTGATAATTGTAATTCTATAATTAATAATCATCATAGGTGAAATAACTGGGTTAAGACTCAGTAAGCCTTGGTACCATTGAGCTAAAGGTACATACGTGTTTCACAGTTCTTCCGTAATTTTATGTTATGTACTCAAACGATTTTTCCTTTACCCTCCAGTGTACAAAAATGCTTTAAAAATTTTACAATAAGCTTCCTGGAAAATTGCCAGGAGTAATTCCTCAGTGAAATAACGTTCTGTAGTCATCAATGGACCGCAGCGCACACCTATAGTACTCTTAAAAGAATACTGACATGGGCATCGATTGACAAGGGGAATATTTTTCCAATATTAAAACTAAATGAGATAAAGAGCAAAAGCTGCACGAGTCAAACCTTTCATTCATTGTCTTAGCCACCGGGTCCGTTGTAGAACAGCAGAGGAAGCTTGCCGGTTTAAACGTAGGATGAACGCACGTGTGATAGCGTGCAGTGTAGGAAGGTATCATTCGGATTTGAGTGGGATTAAAAGCGAGGACTGCTTCAATTCGGTAGTCCGTGCGATTTACTTTTTATAAAACTTAAGGCTTTTGCAAACATGTCCCCTATTGTCCTGTGCAGACATTTTTACATTGATGCGACCCACTTGCTCTTATGTATTGATTCAAAATCATGCATGCTTTTCAAGGCAAAAGTTTATTTTAGGAAACTTTTTCGAAGAATACTGGTTTTTAATTATTGTAGCTGGCCGTCGGCGTCGGTGCCACCCAAGTCCGCGTGGAACTGCATTGAAGTCAGTAAGCTGTTAAAATTTATGTGCATGCGGTAATCTGATACGGACTAAAACAGCTCCATGTTTTGCATATTTTTGTTGCGAAAAAAATAGTTATTGGAGACATTGACACTGCTTTTTGGATAGTGTTCTCCAAAGAAAATGTATAGTACTATATATTAAATACAGTAGAAGGCATTAAGGGTTAAAAACCTTACAAAGAATAAAGAGATTGTGAATTTTTCAATTTCTTTCTTGCTAGTTTTATTATGCTTACTGTTTTCTTTGGCCGGTATAATTATTTAACTTCAAAACTATTTCTTTAGAATTCCAATACATTAACAATGGCATAATATGCAAAATATTCAAAGTTTACTGCAAACAAGCGAGTGAGCTTCCTTTCGGAGACACTAAATCGTAATAATAAGAATATATTTTTAGATTTAAAGAAGATTATTGTAATTTTTTTAATATATAAATCTGGCCAAAGATAGTCCTGAAAATTTAGTCTCATAAATTGCCAGTTTGTTTTATTTGGATATATTTTAATAATCCAATTCAGACTATAACGATAGCCTTTTAAATTATCAAGATATTTATTTCATTTTAATTATTTACCAAAAAATATACATCCATAAGACTAGGTACTAAAAAATGAAGTTTATTTTGAATGAGTTTATTTTGAATAACCAATGGAAGCATCATGTTTTCTAGGTCACTTTACATGTAAAATCTTCCTTGTTATTAAATTTATTAATATATTTGTTTCTTTTAAAATACGTTAAACAGGGTTAACTTTTCGAAGCAAGCCAGAACACAAATAAATTTTTTTACATGAGAAGGGAAGACAGCGCGATTTTACAATTTCTTAGAGTAATTACCCAACAATTTAATGACCTTACATATAAGAAATTTTATAACTTGATATGGTATTTTTAAAGCTAAATAAATAATAAATAAATTTATATTAAGCATGGAATAATATAAATACTTTTTTTAATTGATATTATTCCAAATTGCTATCTTTCCAATAGACAGAAAGCTAGCCCGCATAGAGATCCTCGAATGAAATGAGATATAGTTTATTATCCGTTTATTTGCTTGTTACTTTATCACATACTAAACCGCTTTCGGCAAGCTTTTTATTATCAGATAACTTACAGACCAAGGGATATATATGATGCTGTATTTCACTTCGTCGCGGCAAAATATTTGGGGGAATTTTTACGTCACTTTAACTGAAACTAGTAATTAAATTATGTATAGGTATCATACGATTCATAATATAAAAACATTGCCTTCTATATTGCCAAAATTAATAAAATGTTGAAATCCAGCCGAATACTAGCGAATCTTAAACATTATAAAGGCCGCGTTTTTAAAACTGTTTCAATAAAATATATGTTATATATATTTTTTAGTAATCAATTCAAATTAAACTTCTAGGAAAAATTGTATATTTTGAACTAAAATAATTTACTTATTATTTACGAATATTTAATTATTTATTATTTTATACAATTATTCTTAGGAGCATCTGCATACAATTTTTTTCGAAAGATTTTCAGGTTACTGAGTTAGTAATCGTCTAAATATTCTAGTAAATGTTTTGAATTATTTTGAAATTTAACATGTACCCATTTGAAAAAAATACTATCGTTTGTATAACCTAATATGATATATTTATATTTTGTGCGTAAAAATAGCAAATCCTGCCAATTCTGTGCGTATACACATAAAAATCGTATTACTTTTCTATTTCAGATAACTTGGAAGATAACCTTACCGAGTGACGAATTTTTGCGTGGCGTAATGGTCGATCACGTATAACTTCAATATTTGTTACTTCTTTTTCAGAGACTAATACAAACATGGTCTAAATTTGGAAATATGTATTTTTAACAAGCAATTTAAACCATGCCTTAAACTTATCAGTTTATTATTATTTTGAAAACTGGCTTAGAAGCGATTTTAAAAATTACTAATTAGGATGAATCAAAAGATATATTAATTAATAACCGTGCTGAGAAAATATCAATAAATATTGACGTTATTAATTTGTTATAGTCAATATGTTAATTAATAAAAATTAACTAATTTATTATTTTTGCCTGAATAACGCTCTCCTAAAATGAGATCTAACTTAATTGTTTTCTTACATTCGTAAACCGATTGTAAGTACATAGGTATACTACTTTTTCTAATTTTAATACAAGAAAATTATTTTAGGTACTTTATATATAAAGCTAAATTGCTAATTTTAGTGTCAACAACATTGGAATTGTATCCTTACATTCCGGGAATAAATAAATCCGGTACCTTTAACTTTTTCCTAATTAGGTTAATTTAAGTTTCCGTCACAATCCCGAAACGCGGCTACATAATTCTTACTTGAGTCAAAATATCAAGAACAATATACCCTGAGGCTGTAGGAGGTTCGCTTAAGAATTCGTATTATAAATTAATAACATGCAAACGGAGGGTATGCCATTACCGAATGAATGAAAGCACGTGCCCGCGAATTAGAGATTGTAAGGATGGGACATAAAATTTCCTTTTAAAATTACATAAAACCCTACATAACTTGTTAAACTTAAAACATTAAGTGAGAAAGATATGTAAAATGTATCAATAAAGCAAAACAATTAAGTGATTTGAAGGACTTTAAAAAGAATTTAATTACCGAAATATGCAATAATTCGTGTCACTTAATTATAAATTGTTTATGATAACTGCTACAAATTGAATTCATCAAAGTAGAAATATAGTGAAAATTATGCAAACCATATCGATTAGTCAATCCATATACTCGTATAACCAGAAATCTAGGGATGATGGAATAAATTCTCGGGATACTTTGCGATATAATTTTGGCAATGTATTGCGTAGTAATATTGATTTGTTGGGAAGCTGTTTTTACCCTGATTTACAGGAATAACTTTAAGGGCCTCAGGTTCCCCATTAATTCGGCAATTAAAGGGAGTCAACTAACGCTTAAAATACTCACCCTAGGGTGAACAGGTGCTTTCCTCGTCATCACTACACCGTCGTATACCACAACAGTTCAGGTATCTCTGGTGGTGCGGTCTGTGCTGATGGTGGGCGTTATTTTGGACACGCGCACTTTAAACCAGTCCATTTTAGTGAATGAATGAACATAAGCAGTTCCCAAAATAGCCACGTGCCGCAATGACGTAAAATATTGACACAATATTTTGCTCAACGTAAAAATGGTGCCTTCGCCTTGTTACGTCACATAGAAAGAATCAGAATTATTAAATTGAACACGTGCGCGCCAGGGCTTGTGCCATAAAAGTTTTATAAAACATTAAGGTAGATGTAGGACATGCACATGCTACAGTTTATTTCGAGCTTTTCAGACGCCCACAGTGCATTTCAAAAGCCGTGTCGATTTTTTTAAAACATAATCTACATACTGCAAAATTCTATTTAAGAGGAAATTAAAAAGTAACCCCTAAGGGCAAACGTGTCAGCCGTACCTAACAATTTTTAAAATTTCATATCGAATTTATTTAGTTGTGACCTAATCATAACTGCCTGCGCCACATTTCATTTAAATAAAGCCACACTCAGCATTAATACCCTTATGCCTTCATGGGAACTCGCAGCCTAACCTTCTTTTATAACCTGTGATTTTCGGCCAATTCGTTTCTAAATAATATGAAACCATATAATTTCTGAATAATTAATAAGCTCATGTTCACTTTTCAGAATAACATACATAAGTTAAGGTGGCGAAGGTTCATCCTCAAATATTACCTGTGCGAGCGCGTGTTGCTAAATATCAAAAGCTATGTCAGAAAATGTGCAGGAGTCATGTCGATCTACTCTGGATACCGGACACATTTTGGCCGTAATATACTAAAGTCCGGGGACCTCAGGAAAATATTAGTTCCCGGAACATGTTTCATGTTCTCATTAATCAAAATAAGAAAGTTATAAAATACTTCAGTTCTCAGAAAAACTAAGAAAATTATAGATTTTCATCTTAGACGTATAGCAATTCAGAATTTAGGTATTGTTTTGTATAAATAAACTAGACTAAAACAATCCTAAGTTTTGTAATAATTGTTATGGAATGGCACTTTTATATAAATCATTAACTCTCGCAGCGACAGGTGAAACTTACACAAAGTGACACATGAAATCCTCTCGACCTCGACAAAGATGGAATTATTTAGGAAAGTTGGACACATTATATTCCGGATTTTTTATTTTCAGGCATCTAGAATAACTTTCAGTAAAAGGAATAAAACACAAAAACTAATAGAAAATATAGTTATATTAATTAACTTTGTGTTTCTATTTACATTTACGATTTACAAACCCTAGGGTCTGTGAGACTCCACGGGTCGCTGCGAAGCTTAAGTTTAAAATGACATGTAAAAGTTAACAAACCATTTTTACTAAATATACATATTTCAATCTGTAATAATATTTGTCTATATAAAAAAATATAGTAAATGTTGAGTTTCGAAACAATTTATAAGAATTTATAATATAAGCTATTATTTAACCAGTCAACTATGTTTGATGAGTATATTCGCCATGGGGAAATGACTATCAATCAATTTTGTTGTTGTAATATTATTAATTTTTCACACACATTAACTTCCGCTATGTTTCATTTTATTACCATTTTGTTCAAATTTGTAATGGAACCATTTATTTATAAAACAATCAAATAATTTGTTCCTCTATTGAGCACAGATGATTTTTCCAAACACATTTCTTAAAGTAGAATATGATTAAAGTGGTTTTTAAATACCAAGACCTAGGTTTTGTTCAATGAAACTTGGCGCAAGGTGTGTTTAGTTTAAAAAATAGAAAATACAAATTGTTGTACATGATTATTACAGTATTAATTACAATTTTGAGCAATTTGAACATTAAATTATAGTCATCTTGTAGATATAGGCGAAAAAATTCCGTACCAGAAATATCTCCCCTAAATTGTTTATCATAAAGGAAACTTTATTTGTAAAAAATGCTTTAGAGCACATGCTAAATGGAGCTTTTACAACAGCTCTCGGTTCATTGAAGACGCTGAGCTTTTCCCATTTGTTTCATCGAAGCACACAACTTAAATTCGGTACGTAATATCGGTGACGTATGCCAAGGACGTCATCATTTTCCCCCGTGGTCGGCAGTTAACGGCAACGTGTGTGAAGTAAACAAACTTGCAGCGGTGCGCCGCCTCTTACTCGTACTTTTCTAGCACGTTCTCTCCCCTGCAAAGCTTAGCGTTGCCGCCATCGTCAGAATGTTCGCTTCTGTGAATCCTCCACCACCACCACCACCACCTCCACTACCCGCCTACCATCCACCCAGAACAAGCTCAAGCTTATGGAGCTGAACGGTAAAAAAAAACGGTAAATTTTTTCGCACACCATACCGTTGCAGCGGGTAAAACAACAGCTTTCGTCGTCTGACCAGGAAAGTTCACTGGCGCTGGCGTTCGGACAAGTTGTGCGTCCGAGTCCATTTCGATTGGTTCGAATTCGAGTTTACCGCTTCGATGAACTTAAGCAGGTATAATAATAAAAAAAGCTCGCTGCGCGGAGAAGGGAGGGCGCCTAGCAAACAATGACGTCACATCTGAAGCGTATGTTGTGAAGTTCACAGCTGTCGAGGCGACGAGCTAAACGCTAAACCACCGCCGATCGAACCATATAGTCTTGTGCTAGCAAGGAGATAATTTCAGTCGCGTCACGGACGCCGTATTGCTGACAGTTTGCTAAATGTTCTCCAGTTTTATTCTGGCTCGGCATAGATACCGGTAAAAATTCTAAAAGGGAGAAATTGTATTAAAATAATAGTGTAACAACCTTTGAACGTGTAGTACTTGTTCTGTGTGCCCAATTTAACGACGTTGTCCTTGCCATTCTAAAACGTCGGGCTTAGTACTGTACGAAAGGACTACAGTGCCACAGTGTGTTTAATTTCACGGATTTATTTTTAAAAAGTGCATTCATTTTTCGATGGTATACGAATGAGTTCAGTTGATTCAACTGCCGTGGGATTTTTGACTGTTACAAAGCTCTGTAAACGTGCTGGAGGATCAACAAAACTTGCACCCGAAGGTTTCTGAACCTTCCGCAGGTGTTGTGGTGTTTAGCATTACTAAGTGTGTTGTGCTTTGCTCGTGCTTGCTCCTTTTTGTTTTTGCTAGAGAAATATTTTTAAAAAAAATAATAATTAAAAGTAGAAAAGTAACCGTTTTGCGCCCTCTTAGCGTTTACACGGTCACTAATAAAAATGAATTACAAGTGCGTGTCCACCAGCCTCCTCACCCGCAAGTGGTAAATTGCACTTCTCCCGTTTACAAATAAAAGGAAAAGGACATGCGAAGTCGCCTTGCATCACTTATTGTCGTAAAGCAAGAACCCGAGGGCACCAATGAAACCTTCTTCATTGGCGATCATGAAGAGAACAATAATGACCTAGAGTTGAGTTCAGTTACCGACTCGAATAGCCGCCGGACTGACTATCGAATTTACGAGGATTATAAAGTTAGTAAAGCCGATCAGGGGGATATCAAATGTACGTAGATTCATACCAAAAGAAGACAAATCGCTTTTCCGCCTAATGCTAACACATCTTGTACTAATCCTAGTTCTAATTTAAATCATAAGAGCGCGTCCAAGCTCCAGTGGCGTCATCTGGCGCGGACGCCAGAACGGTCATATGATTGCTAACGTAGCGGAAGCACATGCTGGCCGTTATAGTACCGCTACTCGACTGCATACTTTGACCGTTCCTATAGCTAACGACACGATTAGAGCAGCTAGGTGACGCGGCCGTGCACGACGGCATCGCGGGAGTCCAATAGATCAAAAACCTAGTCCACTCTCGGGCGGTCCAAGTACGTTTCATTTTCGAATTGGCCACTGGTCAAAATTAGAGCGGATTGAAATTTATAATTAACCTGTGCATTTACCGGCAACGAAGAGAGCCAGGTCCTTCAGCACGTGACGTGCTTCGGGCGTTTATTTTGGGAAAACACAGAAATGCGGAATCGGCGAACCGCCTTGCCCCCGCTTCACGACTCCATTAACCATTCCTCTAACCGACATATCTGACGTCACAATAGAGAAATGCCTCTCAAATTGCGGTGCTAATCACTGACCCCCTACAAAAGCCCACGAGGTGAGCCTTCCCACCGTTCTCAAGGGCAATGACGACGACGCCAAGCCGACCCTATAAATTTCATGGCGGAGTTGGAGTAGATACATAGCCAGCCCAACCGCCTGCTCCTCGCCCTCTCCCGCACCGGTAGATCAGATTTCAGTTTTAAGCGCACTTCGCCGCTAAACACCCATCATCAACCCCAAACGTCACTACTTCGACGTGCAAAAAATCGATACTTGTTTCCTATGACGTAAAGTGCCTATGGTCAATAGTTTTTTAAAAAAGCTCCCGCGTATAAAAATACACCACCAGCCAGTAGCAATGTGGTGACCTTGAAAACAGTTCCTGACTGTGACGTCATGTGCTTGTGCTGTTTATCGATTGCAGAACGCATGACGTTCCGCAATGTGGAGCAGAAAAAGAAAATCCATTCTACTTCAATCCGAGCTAATCATCGGCTGCACGCCATATGCAGACCGATCCGTTATTCAGTGCTGTATCCAAGTTCAGCTTTTACACTTTCATTGCAGTTCCGAGAACGCCGCTCTTTGGGGTTTCCGGGGCTGCTGAAAGTTTCCCCATAGAACTGTGTAAATTGCTTTATTTAAGTAAAACTTTTGCGTTCCTGCAGCTGGCACGTGCGTGCCAGGAATCGGTGGGCACTTATATACACTTTTACCGAACATTTCGCTTTTACTGCAACAAGGAATAACGTTCCCTAATTTAATCATTACCACTCCAACAGACATCCGGGTTGCGGTCCGTACTTTGCCATTGTATTCCCAGAAATATCGAAATGGATAATTCAGTGGTTAAATTTGTCGATCCGTCTACGCACCTTGCACTTCTTTCATCTGCTATAAAAGTCCCTGCAGACTACAGACTTTTTGTCGGCCAACAGTCTAGTCGGTTACTTAATCAGTATGAAGATACATAAGGAAAATTGTTTAATGTTAAAAGAATTTCTTACAAAAATTGCACATTGAAACTTAATATATGAATATTTTTTATCACTATTAATATTTGTTTTTCAATGTTGTAATCATTTAAGTTTCGATTTTATATGCAATTGCTTTCAACCAATATACCCATAATTATAAAACTTTCATTATTATATAATTAATCAATGTTTTCCCCTTAAAAAAGTTATTGTAATTGTGTATCTTAAAGCATAACATTAAATGAAGTATGGACTTAAAACAAAAAGAGTCAATTACTTATGACTTCATAATTGTTCGAAATAATGACAAGCTTTTAAATTAAAATAAAAATAGTATGTTTCCTTTGGAATTTAGGGCTTAAAAGTACCATGTTTGGTTTCATTGAGCACTCTATCTAATATCTAAAATTCTAATCTATTTATCTAATTTTCTTTTCACTACATTTATTCATTTGATGTCATACCCATATACCATATTTTCAAATTTAATTTTTTTCTGTTAGATATTTTCTCTTTTGAATTACCGTGAGTATCATTAAAAATAATAAAAAGAAACGTTCAACCACATTTGTAAATAGTTAATTCTCATGGAGATTTACTGCTTTTTCAAGGTTGATATTACGAGTAGCATTGCGTTATTAGAACTTTCTCATCAGGATATTAAGAGAAAAATTCGAGTCATCTTAGTATGTACATACATAGGAGGTTACTAACTAACCGAGGAATATCATTTCTGGGGAAATTAATAAAGAAGCACCTTTATATATATTCTGTAATTTCTATGGAGCTCTCCGTTATAATCTCTCAATACGCATTCAATGCGCACAGGTAGAAAGAGAATACAAAATTCCCAGAACATCACGGAAAAACAAAACAAAGCAAAACATCAAAAGAATTGTTCCTTGAAGATGTTGAACATATTAGGATTATTTCTGGGGCTATGACGCAACGTGTTGAGGTGTTATTTTTAGTGGAGATTAAAAACACATCAATATCTAAGTGGCTGGCAAAATCAAATCCGGACCTAGTTTAATGTTTTCTTTATTGACTTCTACCACGATTACGTCACTTTTCAAGTTTATTAACTAAATTGATTATACTTACCAAAAATATTTTTGCTACGGCAATCGAAAGCATTTAAGGATACTTTCTGGTCTGCAGAACCGAAAAAATCCTGATTTTTGAAATTTTTTTCAGAAAACTCATATAATGAGTTTAAAAAGCATTTTGGAAATTGTTTAACAAGTATTTTAAGGAAATAAAACGATAACAAATAAATTTTTTTAAATTTCTTATTTTCTTATTTCCTATATAAATTGATTTATTTAAACAATGACATAGCGCTGTTGAAAATATTGGTGTTCACGGGAATCATTATAACTCGTTACACAATGATCTGAAATAAAAAATGAAGGTTTTTTAAAAAATATATTAGTGTGGCTTTGGAATGACCTATAATCATTATTAAAAACAAATTGTTTTTTTTTGTCCTTTGAAAAGACATTTTCTAAATTAAAAATTTATTAAATTGTTATTAACAAATGATTATAGCTCATGCGATAGTTGTTGAAATGAGAAAAAAGAAAAAAACTTTAAATCGGTTAAAAATTGCACCCGTTATCGTGGTTCCCACCTTTAAAAAACTCGCTTTGAGAAAAACCCTACCAAAATTTCTATTGTGCTTGCACCTACCTTTACCTAGCTTTAAAATTTAAGGTTTTCAGAATTTTTACAGATCATTTTTGCAGCGTTGTAGATTGAAAACAAAACGATTTTTTGAAAATTCTACCCTTAAGGTAATTAATGCAGAGAAAACCCCATTTTAACTCAAAACATAAATGTGATTTAAAATCAGTTCTAAAGTATTGGAGAGTTACTTGTAATTCTAATAAATTATTTCTTCGCGGTATATACCAATGACCGTTATCTATAAAATGTCCATTTGCAATTAATTTTTTGTATCTCTAAAATATCCTCGCTACACAAAAATTTAAATGAAACACTTAGGGTCATTAAGCTTAGGTTTTTATTTCATTTTTTACTTCCTAAAAGAGTTAAAAATATATCAAATATATCAAGGAGTTTTAAAATACACTCCTCTAGCAACTGCAGAAGACGACAGAATTAGAATTTGGATTAGAGGAGGAAGATTCATAATTCTTAAAAATATTATTTTTTTAGTAAATTAATACGTATAACATTAACGTTTTCCTGGGAAAATTCAACATTCTTCAAAAAAAAAAATATGAAAAGGAAAAGCGGTCAAGTTTCAGTCCCTGAAGAGTATGGTATATTTTTAGCTGACGCATAAGTAGATCCTGATGGATTTTCATCCCAATGCAAGGAAACATTGTGCCGCCTACGCAGTCACGTGGCACGTGCTTTACGGTTGTATCTAATTATGTGTACGAAATCCTGAAATCTTGACCTTTGATGCAGGGAGTCTGCCATAAATTTGGACTAGCTTTCATTCATCAGAGCAAGTTATCTCCTCCCATGAAATTTTCTTTTGGTGGTTCCTCGCAGAAGCTTTTTCTTTTTAAGTTTCTCGAGGCCAATGATGCAAATAGGAGATCTCGCTTTTGGTTGTAATACCTGTAGGAGTTTTATATCTTTATAAAGCTACATATGCGAAGTTATATGCCTTGTTTATTTAAAACCAGTGATTCCTAACAGTAAAAAGTTGTCAGGACAATCGAAGGCTATTACTATTATAACTATGATCTAAGTTTTTATAAAGAAATTGCTGCTTCGCGGGAGTTTTATGCGATATGCTATTATGCGAAGACTCCAGCAGTGCCGGAAGTACGAAAAAAGATTGCCTCTCCTTAAGAATTGGCTTATTACGTCAGATAACTGGCGAATTAGCTTTTTTTGATAAAAAGAAACGAGCAAGAAAAGCGCGGAGATATAACATTTCACTCGATGTCTTACATGTGTCCACCAAGCACGATTGAGACTTCTCTCTGGCTCCACGCGAAAAGTAAGGAAACACTTTTGAGGGATGCCGACCAACTCGTTTTCGTTCCTTTCTAACACCTTGACTGAGTCGTAAGGAATATGTATTAATTATCCCACCCGTTATGCTGTTTAAAGCAACTTCTCAAAATATCCACAACGCCACTGGCTGGTACTGGTTTTTATTTCTATTCAAGAATTGACTGGGCTTCTTCATCAAATTTATGGATATGTAAATTACTTCGATTCCATTTCGTTCAAGAGCTTCTCAGACTCAAGACTCTTCTCGGTTAAGTTATTTATTTAACTTTTGCTTTTCACTTTTGCTGGAACCATAAACGTATACACCATGCTAAAACAGACGTAGAAAAGACAAATGTAATTTGTTCGTATGATAAAAATTTAGCCAAAAATATAAGCAAAGAATACACCGTTACTCCGATGACCCTGAGCCCCCACACCGCACACCTGATGATATTCTGGCTTTGCCAAGAAATTGCTAATAGGTTCCGGCATGAGCTTACATACCTTGTTGCTCTTCTTTGGTCACATAGTAAAATTGATTTGATTTTTCGCATGGAATATGTCAGGATTGTTAAAACCAGAAGAGGGCTTTTCTATCCACGAAGCTTTTGTTCTTTTTGTATTGTTTAATTATTTATGGAAGAATTTACCTGATTTCATATTTTGATATCCACTATATTTATTTCCATTTTAGAATTATAACACAAAATTATCACTGATGAAAGCTCAAAATTTACCTTCCATATAAAATTCACCTGAAGAAAAAATAAAAAAAGTAAAGCATTAAATATTCATAGCGACTTTAAGAGCGAATCTTGTTTTCTAGCATAATTTTTTGCTTAGAGGTAAGGAGTAACATAATAGCGAATACTAATAATACAAAAAAACGAGTAACATAAAAGCGAATACAAATAATATAAAAGTGAATACTAATAATACTAATTACAAATTTGTAAAGCTTTCAAATCGCTTTAATTTTAAAAGCTGAAGCGGAGTACTTTTGAAAGAAATACTTACAATTGTAAAATTAAAGGGAAACCTTCCAGATACCTTAAAAGAATTGTGACATCACTAAACGATGTCTACTCAGCAGGCGTTATGTATGTATTATGCCAGTAAGCTCCCAAAATACCAATAAATAGTATAAAAGGCGCGGTTATATGAGCTTTATTCAATTTTATGCGGAAATCAATCGCCAAGCAACTGTATTATAAAAAGTATTCAATGTTACTTTTATTCAACTCTATATTCAGAAAGTTAATAATCTCTTTAAGAAATAAAAAAACTTTTAAATATAAAGCATTATTGATAAATTGTGAAATAACGTAGGCCATAAAGGATATATATTGTCATGCAAAACTGAAGCAAGAATGAAATAAAAATTTATGTTTCAAATATTTTCTTTTATATAAAAACTTAAGACAGAGATATCACTTCAAATGCGTTGCATATAGAATTTTAGAACACGTATTGTTTTTGTAAAAACATACTAAAAGTAATGTCTATATATTTTTAGACGATAGAAACACTTTAATATGGTATAATTCCACGTGAAAAGAAAAAAATAAGATATTGTTTTTTGTTTAAATTATGTTTTAAAAATTTGCTAAAGGCGAAAAAATATTTTTGAACCCTATTAAATTCGCATGATTTTACTACTTTATTATTTTTAATTACATTAGTTTTGATAGAAATTATATCGCTCAAATATATATTGTTTTTTAAAAATAATTATGATGTTCTCAAGTTAAAACAGGTCTTCAAAAAGTAATAATTTATATGATTATGCATATAAAGTAGATAACGTATTAATACTAAAAATAAACAGCAGTATTAATGTAAAATAAATATAACTTTTACTTTTTTAACGAGATTCGTGCCAATCTTATAAAATGTAGTGCAAGTCAAATGTGGAATTACTTGATATTATTATTTTTTATACCTATTATTTTCAAAAAGTATCTTTGGAACAAAACAATTACAATACCTCTTAAGAAAAAACAATTTTGTTATTCTATTACTAGGTTCTCATTAATTGTTCTAATAGATTGCTACTTTAATAATGGTTTAAGAATAATTTTACTTATAAAATACTAATAAGAAAGATTTATATTCTCTTTGAGTTCACAAAATTTATGAATTTTATGCAAACAAAACGTAGATCTCCAAATGGTGGAAAAAATACTTCGACGATTTTATAGCAAATTTCGAGTATCATAGCTTCTTCTATAGCAGATACAAAGCATTTTTACATTAATTAAGATCTCTTATTTTTATATATATATGAAGAAAAAAAATATTCAATTTCAAAATGGGTTTTTATGTCATCATGTATTAAGGTAAAGTAGGGTATAAATTTTGTTTTTTTACACAAGAAATATCTTCGTAAGCATACGCCTACAAACTCGAAAGAAGGTAAAGGCTAAATAAATTGTTTTTATAGTTCTTTAAAGCATTTCTCAGAATTTAGTGCACAAATTCAAATTATTATCTATGGAAAATCCCTCTTACTCTTTTGTTTAAAATATTCATAGAGTGAAAAATTGTTAATATATCTGTTTGTGGTTTACCAAAACTATTTACAAAATTTGTAAATCTATCAGATTTTGTCGTTTACTGGTTGAAACACAAAAAACAGAGTTGTTTTTATGAAAATACCGAGTGGTCAATAATATCTTTTGCATTAGCGCAAATGTATGCAAGCGAGGTGTAGGATACACAGTCTCTGAGACACGTCAAATAATAAGTCACAGTCGCAGGTGTGGATTTACTTTCACTTTTTACCAGAGTGTTATCTCTCCCATCGGCAGAATGCTAAGCTTTAGAGAAGATACACGATGATGCCGCCGAATAAAATTCCAAAGAAGCGAGTTATAACCGTGTATGTCTGAAGAAACTACCGGAGGAGCTTTGCAGCAGAATGTGAGCAAAACTAACAGAACCTGCGCTAGCAAACCGCTTTTCTGAAATTTGCAAAAACGTCTCTGATTTGCATTAATTTATGTTAAAATGTCGTAAATTTTTATTTCAAGGCCCAATCTTTGGCTGACAAAATTTCCTTGCTTCTTTTGCTCTGAAGAGATGTGAGATGTAGCTTTTTTCGAATTTTTAAAAGAAATTTGTTTCCTGCCACCAGGAGCGCCTACATTCCGTCGTTCGGATGCCCCAGGCAGATTATTTATGGTCCAGTAGATGGAACAAGAAGAGCTAACTTTAATGTCCGCACTAGGTTGATTCATTCCCATATCCTTGAGAAAATGCTGCAAAGATTTTTAATCGCTTCTCTATTAGCATTGAAATAACAAGTATCGAAGACGACGAAGATCCGCAAAGTTGGGTTCCATGTGTCTTACACTGTTCTCTTAATCGGCATCCAGTTTCTGTTTGAAGGTCAACTTGAACAAAACCAGTTAACAAAATGAGATGATGGGTCAGCGGTCATTTTTCTTCTCTGTCAAATGCAGTTAACGGTATTGCGGTATTATGAGAGAGGGCGCGGGGAAAAATAATTTGAATATTTTTCATGAGTCTCAGACCAGAGATGATTTATACGGCAGTGTGAGATTTTTTCTTGCTATATATTTTCCGCGCTGGTTCGATTCAGATAGTTACATAATCCCCCCGCCGAAACCGATCACAGATCGCCGATGACCACAATTTACTGGGCATTGTCTGTTGCCACCACCGGACTCTCCTCTCTGCGCCACGGATGATCCTCTGGATGAACACTGCGAGGCAACGCGATCCGGCACTAAGCCATTTTTATGACTTCGCAAATGGCGCAGGCCTTCGTTTTCCTTCCTGTACTAACGGTTAACGAGAGATACTCTTCTTTCAGGTTTTGCTGATTACCTTCAATTTATGGTAAATAGAAACTAGTGAGAACTTTCATAAGCACTCCTTCGGAAGTGCTTCTCTCGGACTGCACCAGTTATTGCAAAAGATGCTACTACAATTCCCCCACCCCTCCTCCGCAACTCTTCAAAGCCAGATTTGTTGCGTAGAAGCAGAAAAACTCCACATTTGAAAAATTTGCGGAAATTAAATAATTTGGGACCCTGAATTCAATTAATTTTGTCATTTTTTATAAGGAAATAGGGTTAGCTTCAAAATTTTCTACACACGTTTTTCCATATGAACTTTAACATATTAATGCCTCTGCACACATATTTGTACATTCAATTTAAAATGAAATATGCGTTTAATTTCAGTTTCCGTTTAAGGTCATTGGAGATTGTCTCGTTAGATTGTAGTACAATCTATTCTCATCCATTAAAGAATATAAAATAAAACTTCTAAACGAGGAATGCTTAAGAATGCTCTGATTCGCAAAGACAATTTACAGAAAATCGAATTTAAAAGACATAGATAAAATACTTGCGAAAAAGTGTTGCCTCCAATATTAAATCTAAAATCCACTTTATTTGCAATGAGAATGTTTCAAATTGAACCATGCTAAATAAAAGAAATTACTAAATTAAAGAAATTTATCCAGGAAATAAAAGATTCACAATTATACTTTAAAAAACACCACCAGAGTGGTCATTTTAAGGACAGATAGCACTTTGACTTCCAAAGTAGTTATACTACTATTTATTTTATCCACGTATTTAAAATAAGACGAAAAATAAAATACCGGGGCTTTCTCACTATACATCTAATAAAAATAAGACCAGTTAAAGAAGGTTTAAAGATTTTTATTGAAAAAAGAAACAGATCATTTGGAGTGTTGCTTTCTTATTTATAGGAATACCATTTTTTATGCCTGCATTTATTTTCACATTCAAGAATTTCGTTAAAGTAATTCATTATGAATAATTTCCAATAATTTAATATACAATATTTAATTTCTTTCAAACTTATATAGTGTGGGTTGTTTATCATAACATCAAATATCAATATTTAAATAGCAGTAATATACTAGTCAAAATCACATTTTTAAAGTAAATTTGCCCAAAGATGAAAGAAATAATTTACTATTCACAAATATTGATATTGATATCCATGTCACTATCATATAAATGACTCGTCAATGGGGATGATTTCATAACGCGAAAAATTTATCTTACGCTGATTTATTTTCTCTTATGTATTTCGCAAAATCTAAGTCATCGACATTGGAAAATTTATCATGTAATCATCCGCATTCAATTTGCTTTTCAACAGTGAAAACAATTTTAAAATACATGAAGGTGGTCCCAGTGGTTCCTGGGATTATTTCCTACGTGCAAAATCACGTTGTATTAGCAAAGATATCATAAAAAAATCATACAAACATTTAAATCCTGCTAGACACTATTTAAATTTTAATAATTTCTATTTAGTTCCCTCATCTATATTTCATCCCGAAATTCTAGCCAATTCTTATAAACAAGAAAAAACTGAAAACGCCTATATCAATACAAATGCTACAAATAATATTGCCTTTATTTAATTCGGTCCCATAGCAACTCTAACTAATGACTATTATTATTTTTCCGGGTGTTCTGATGACGACTGTTACTAATCGTCTCAATACGGTGCTTTGCGATATTCACGATGAGATCATGGACGTCAACTGAGATAAAATAAATAACAGAAATAGGCTTTAATAAGCATTTCGCTTTTGTCAATTTATTAAAAAATATAGAGATTTATACGATTGTAATCTTTACGGGAAAGGAAATTTTCCCAATTAGATACAATTTGACAAAAATGTAAGTGGGTAAAGCCATAGTTTTTTTTATTAATCAATCAGAACGTAAAATTCTTTCGTATGCACTAATAAATCATGTCTATTAAGACTTTTTGTTGTTCTAATTTATAGAATTTTTGTCAACAGCACTTATTAATTGGAATTTTACCTAATAAAACTCTTTTATCAACAGTCAGTAATTGTATCAGTATTTATGAACTTATTCTACATTTAACGGATAAAAAATACAGGATGGACAAAAAATTCCTGACCAGGTAGAATGTTTTCACTCATGTTTAAACAGAGAAACATATACAACTTTGTTTTAGGTAATACATGGTAGGGACAAGTGTCTGGTTTTCCAAAAAGAATGTGGCACTGTCATTTGTGGAGAGATAGCGTTAAAAATAAAAATCTCACTGGACCAAGTACGTTTTAAAAAGAAAAGTTCTGTGAGAAATTGCGTAAAGTAAATATCTTAATTTTTGTTCTAAAATTTTTATAATATTTTAAATGTTAACAATAATAACACATGAATATACGCAAGAGTTTGGAACCATAACTTTTTTTATTCAAATGACTCAATAACAATATTAATATGAATTTAAATCGTGTCGATTTCGTGCTATTTATTCTTCAATAGCATGTCGTCTCGAGTCGAGAAGAAAATTCAAAAACTCTATGGACTATGGGAGAGGATAGCAAACATTAGCGAAAAATTGAATATTTCCAGAAATACTGCCCGTTTGTGATCCCAAAATCCTATAGGTGAAATAAAAGATTTACAAAGATTTTAAAGACTAAGAATTCTTTCACCTGCAACTAAAGGAAAAATCCAGCATCTTGTTAAAGATAAAACTGGTATAGGGGCGAGAACCGCAACAAAAATTATCAATTTATCCAAAAATTTCAGAGGGAGGAATAAAACAATCAACAGTTCGCATTCTTTCACCAACGAATCTTCAATTAAATTACACCTTTCCTCTAACAGGCAAAATTACCAGATAATAACAATGGATCCGGCGTCAATTGCGCTCATACAAAACCAAAATAAGGTTTAAAAATCATGGTTGCTGGAGAAATAAGCACTTTTGGAAAAACTATCTATTATCTATCTATTAAATCATAGATCAAAAATGCAATGTTGATGGCGATTATTACAGAGAGAATAATCAACAATTTCATAGAAGGATATCGCCAATCCTAATGCAGGACGGAGCTCGTTACCAAACAGCTAAAGATTCAATTAACAGGGCAAAACAATATTTCCCAATCGTCTTGAGAAATTGGCCTGGGAATTCCCCAGACCTATATCCAATCGAGCACGGGTGGGCGCAATTAAAAAACTGTTTTTCATGATTCTAGACCATCAAACTGACAAAAGCTAAGTAAGAGTAACAGAAGAATGGAAAAGATCTTTGGAAAAACTTGAATGTCTCTGAAAAAGTTTTGCTAGAAGAATAAGTGAGAGTGTGAGTGAGTGTATTGAGAAAAAGGGCCTTCATAGTTGTGTAAAGTTATTCTATAATAAGATACTAGTTTTTGTTTGTAAAGTTATTCTATAATAAGATACATTTACTGAACAACCTAGTAGGATTAGTTCAATGTACATTAAAATAAGTATTATTTGTAAACAGTAGATAAAATGCTATATAAATTTTGTGCTATTAATTTGTCAAAAAATTGTTTGTAACAAAATAACTAAAATCATATCTTTAGATAGTAATATTTCCCTTTTTTTCACAAAAAAAACAAGCAATTTTAAACAAATGGAAAATCTATTCCATTACGACATATTATGACGCAGAATGAACAATTTCAGGACTAGGGAAAAATTGAAAGTGTTCAATGTAGTATTAATTAATCTAGCAGCTTTTATTTAATTTAATATTTTCTCCATGCGGCGCAGTTTTTAATTCATATCAGATCTTGCTCGAATTCTCACCGTAACTTATGTACATACTTAAGGGTACTGATGACAAACGGCAAATAGGCGATTATCATCAACATTAATGCAAGCCCATTTCTTCCAGTCCCTCACTTCGACTGATCGTGAAGCATCACATTTTACATAACCTCTCTGCCACGATTAGGTACAATCTACCTTTTTGCAAAAAAACGTCTATAATAGACGAAATAGCAACAATAAAATATTGGCGGCGGAATATAAGTACAAAGAGCATTGAAGAAACGGTTTTTGCACTCACACCTCCAGTAAATCGCGGACATCAAAGTTCGACTTTCCTATCGACTTTATGGGTGCGTTCTGTGAACGCCACGATTGTTATTAGTTCAGCATGTTTATCCTATACTTTTGTCTTGTGGTTATGTCTTGTTTCTTGTAGTTGAGCAGTAATGATTGCAGGTAGGAAGAGCCGCTTGTTCTGTGAAGTCGGTACTGTTGTGAATTGGGCATTGGCTCAACTCACTGGGAGCGACGGTACAAGGGTCACCTGTGCTTACATTCCTGCATGTTTTCAAAGAGGATAAATTGGACTGAGAGCTGAGATGCTAAGCAAAATTACGGACGCTAATTTTTCGTTTAAGAATAAGATATGCAGGCTTGATATCTTTTACACGAACGCTATAAAACTGCATTCAAGACGATACTGCATTTTTCACGTTTCTTATTTTAATTTAATAGCCTCTTTGTCCATTCCAAAAGCTATCCAATTAAAAAGGCCAGATTTAATGCAGTTTAATGATACTTTTGGATCTATTTATCAATAGAACACTAGTAGTATCACTGCTCTTACGGTCAAGATTTAGATTAACTTTGTAACAGAGGTATACAAGAAAAACACACTATTACATAAATTGAAAGTTATCGAATATGAATTAACTTCAAATCTTCTTTATTTTTTAACATTATTGGCTAATATCCAAAAAGGTTGAATTTAAACTAATGCTTTTAAAGAGTCTTAGATGATATCTATGGCTACAACATAAATTTTGTTAAAACATAAATAAAAATCTCAAGTTACGGAAATTACGGAAATACTGTTCAGGAGTCGTGCCTATATATGGAATATTTAATAGAAATACTGTGATAAAGTTATTGTTTACATCGTTTAGAAGCAAAACCAATAAATATGAGAATTTTTGTTTGTTTGTTCGAGCATCAAACGAAAACTGTTTAATGAATTTCAAAGAAATTTCTACAAGAAAGGGAATAAAACTATGAATTACCTTTTATCCCGGTCAAAGTTTCTGGTGATATACAATAAATATAAAACGAGAATTTTGCATGGCACGTTTTAAAATACTCAGGTGGGAAAATAGGGAAATCCACACGGACAAGGACGTAGACAAAACTCAGTTTTTTAAATAAAATTTAAGAACAGTCCGCCGCGAATAAATTCTATTTAGCAATGCTTACAATAGCTCTTTTACCAAATGATCTGTTTCATCTATTACACGCTTACAAATTGAATTGTATAATAAAAGTATCTGCAAGATTCGGATTTTCAAGCAAGGTAAGCAGACGATTCAAAAGAAGCTATCATTCAACTATGCCGAACGGTAAATTTATGCAACAAAATTATTTGGTAACGATTATTGCGGAATTACGTATAGCCAATTGATACTTGCCGTTAAGACCCATATTTTCGGAAACTCCATTGGTGTCTTTTTTTATAACAATTCCCAAGAATCACCTGCTTGCATAACTGCGAACCGACTTAAGTGGGCTACAAATTTTGCACTAGCGATCCTGATTAGGCCCCCTACACAAGTGCTGGCACCGACCACCCGGGTGACCTTTCGATCAATTAAATGTAAAATATAACACGAGCTTCCTTGCGTTCTCATCACGTTGTTAACCCCGTGAAAGTACAAGCATTGGATGAGCGGATCGGCGGAGGTGGCGGCGCACAGTGCCATCCGGCTCAGCAAGAGGAGAAAAACTTATGCATATATAAAACATTCCTAGATATTTTAAATATAGATAAATTACTTTATGACCCCGCGAATGCATATCTGCTCCTTTCTTACTCTTACTCGGCCGCAATTTTAAAAGTTTGCAAAATTCTTCTTGAAGCAAAAGAGCCTTAAAATTTATAAACGCGGTGATGTGCAGAAGATATGTGTGTGCGGTAATAAATTATATGAGATGCACTCGCGGAGTCTGGCTTGGTTACCTGGGCAGCAGCACCGGGTATGGGTTTCCACTCTGAGTTCGCATGAATACAAATGATATCTATGTGTTCGTTGTTTTTGGGTCAATACTTTCACTCAGCGTGAAGACCACGACTGACTAGCTTAATCGACGAAGGCCCACTGCGGAAAAAATTGAGTTAAAAAAATTAAGTTGAATATTCCAAATAAATTGTTCTTGAGGGTATCAATTTGCGAATGCACGGAAAACGCTAATACCTGTACGACGCTTTGAGCTACAGCACCGCGGTAGACTTACTTGGTAGACTCCGGCGCACCAAGCTATAGTAAGCTAGTCCAATGGACCTTTGTTGAGTTGGGATTGGGATCCGCTGAGTTTACATAATTCCATGTAGCACCGCACGCCTTTAGGTTCGGCACCATCTTCGAATACAACCTCTGGCGCTGAGATGAGCGTGTTCGGCGGTTCAGAGTTTCATCATTTTGGCTGTTTTTTGCACATGCTATCAACAGTACTGCGGTGCATCAACTATTAAACAAGTTACGCAAGGTGTCATAACACACCTTGATAAGTTATTTTGCTTGTAAACCAAAAATAGTTTTAATGCCTTTTCTGCACTGAAGATGCTCGTTCGTATGCCTTTGATGGATTTTATTTGAAATTGGATAAAGATAAAAATTTCAGAATTTCTTCTTCTTGTACTTCTGCTTCTTCTGTTTCAATATCCTCACTTTCTCTATCGCGGTAGCGTTAACTCTTAATTAGTTGACAATAGGCGCCCGAGGTCTGTTCTACTAACCCTGTCTCTAGATCGTCGAACGATTTTCCTCCCGGTCTGATCACGATGATTTACTCTCGTGCGCTCTTTATCGGTCTTATAATCAAAAGGAGAAAAGCAGTGGGAATCTTAAGTTAATTAAATGAAATGAAATATTCCCAGACATCTGAAAATCCAGATCGAGGTTTTTCCAATCATAAGGTCATAACACCGCTTCCTTGATTAAAGTGATCGCTAAGATCGCGCTTGCCTTTTGTTCATTTGGGATATTTGAAAAGACAATTGATAAGAAATAATGGAGAGTTTGGTACCTACCTTAGGATTAATTAAAAACAATGTACACCTTGGTTCATGCTCTCCGCCCCAAACTATTTTGTTTTTTGTTTTTACATTGAAAATAAAAACCATAAAGCTCCATATTAAAATAGAAGTATTGGTGACTTAAAAAAAGTAAAACATTACACGTTTTACATGTCGATAATGTATTTAAGTATTTTTGTTTTTCATAACTTATAATTATGTAGTTAAACATTTAAGCATTTTTATATTCTAAATACATATTAGATGTATGCCCTGCATATTTCACTAAAGTCTAGGCTGTAAAATTTTCTCAAAAAAAAAAAAACTGAATAGAAATTATTTGGATTGAAAGAAGTCTATAATTCCATTGATCCTAAGATTAATGGTACCAGTTACCTTAAGTTAAAGCAATTTACAAAAAACTTCGTTCACAAGTTATAGCATTTAACAATAAAGAAAAGCAATTCAGAGTTTCCAAATTTCGAAAGATTTGGGAGAAAAGCGTATATTAATAATAAATTTAAATGCAAAAAACGGTGAAATTTGATAAAGCCTAAGAAGCTTTTCATTTTTTTCATTGCTGCTTTTAGAAAGTTAAGAAAATTTATCGCCTCTTACTTGGTGTAAAAAACGAAATTATACAACATAAAATGTTGTCCAATATGCAAAAACAAAATACAAAGCACACCGTATTGCGTTTTCCACCACCTTTCTAAGCAGTATTCTGCTTCAAAAATGTTCATCATTTCATTGCGACTAGTTCCAGTCCCTAAAACAAATATTATTCCTTTCTTGAAAACCCTCTGAACTTGTAAAATTGCTAAGAAAATGTTTTGTGTATAATAAGTAGTTACAATCCTGTTTCGGTGCAAAAAAACAGAAGGTATATCAAATCGCGAAACTCATTCGTTACACGCAGTTAAGTACTTTACGAGGGAAGGAAAATTAAAAATGAGCAGAAAACCTCGAAAAGCAATTACTATTTGACTTAGAGCGCAAATGTCAATGAGTTTATGGAACTCCTGGGATTTAAAATCCCAGTCACCAAATCATACCCTTTGCAATAATAATAGAAATCCCAAAGCAAGACCTTCCCTATATGTAGTTGTTGTTGTCAAATTAGATAAACCAAATTTGGCAACAGAATTTAATTATAATTTCGATTTATTCCTTACAGGTGCTCCGTCGCTGCCAAGTCCAACTCTTGTCTCATCGAATAGTCAAAGTGAAGGCCGATTGCAAGACCACAAAACTGATATCTCCTTCGTGAGAAACCTTCCCGAAGAAACACCTTCTTCAAGTATGTTGCTCTTGCAACCTAATGTAAGTATATTAATTCAACGAAGTCGCTCTCATGTGCTTGAAATTGTTTCAGAGAAATTACATGATTAACGGACTCATTACGTTTTGTTTTGATTTTCTCCCTTCCTAAGAGGATAGGAAATCCTTAGATTCCAATTAAGCCCCCATTGTCCTGCAGCCCTTTCAGTTTGCGCCTATTATTCACGGTAACTTACTATTGCCATAGTAGAAATGCAATAAAAGTAGGAATTTTTTATGATGTTTTTCATTGGTTATCTCTTAAACATGCGCGCAAGTCATGCATGCGTCCAGCTCCCTATGCTAAAGGTGGGCTGGAACTTTTAATCGAAGCAATAGTGAACACTGGGCTCTTCTTTTCAGAGCTCCTTCAGTTGTTTTCCTTCTTTCGACACTCTCTCGTCACAACAGTCGCATCTGCAGTTCAATGAACAGGAAGGGCAGTTACTTGATCAGAGCTTGCAACAATTTTCGGATTTATTGTTTCCCAGCGGAACTACTGCCTCGGCCGATGAACAACAGAATATTCTAGTTGGATCTGAAGAATACAACGTCCACGGACAACCATCTAACAATTCTCCAACTGAAACTTTGCATGGCAGTGCACACAATAGCCCTCGTATTAACAACACTGTCGATTCCATTACTAAGGCATCTCAGTCGCAAATTAAGGATAAGCACTTAAACTCAATCCCAGAGCAGCAGGTATTTCCAGACGTTGCTGAGCCGGAAGGACTTTATTTTGAACGCACAACCCCCGATGAAGTTAGTCTACTTACCCTGCGTTCCAGCAGTGATCCAACAATAGCTCTTCATAGTATTCAAGCCAGTGAAGAACAAGGAGGTACCAGGGACAGTTTGAAGAACCTACCGAGAGCCCATGCTAATCCGAGCTTAACAGCGGGCTCATCCCTGCCAAGTTTTCAAGAAACATATTCCTTAAAATACAGTCAATTACCAAATCTAGGAATGAAAATGGACGAAGAGTGTTACAGTTTAACTTCTGCACACCAACAGGTGGTATCACCATACTACCACACTCCAGTTCATAGCAATATGCCGAGTGCATACGACTTCCAACATCATTCATCAGTTTACTCGAATTTATCTCCTACAGATAATAGTTTTTATCAATACCAGGGCTCCTCGCAACAAGTGGTGAGAAATACAATAACATAACATACATTTTATATAATTTAATGTGTTGCATTATTTTCAGGGTTTTGGGGCATCTGGCGAAAGATATTCGCTTCCAACATTTCCCACAATCTCAGAATTACACGTAACTACATCCCAACGCAGAGCATCTCTTCCACTTCAACGCTCTGAATCAACATCTAGCAATGAAAGTCCGAAGCCGACAAGAATTGGAGTCTTAAAAGGGATTCCTAGCGCCTCAAGTTCAACCTCTAGTTCGCCAGGGTGTCCAAGCCAAAGCAGCAGCTCGACACTGACCAATAGCAGTGATCTCTCAACTTCACGTAGTGTCCAACAGCTTACCCAGAGCCCTTCCCAACTCTGTGCTGTTTGTGGGGATACAGCAGCTTGCCAACATTACGGCGTGCGAACTTGTGAGGGCTGCAAAGGCTTCTTTAAGAGGACTGTCCAAAAGGGTTCGAAATATGTATGCCTTGCGGACAAATCTTGCCCAGTTGACAAGAGGCGTAGAAATCGATGCCAGTTCTGCAGATTCCAGAAGTGTTTAGCTGTCGGAATGGTTAAGGAGGTTGTCCGAACCGATTCTCTAAAAGGTCGTCGTGGTCGCTTGCCTTCAAAGCCGAAATCTCCTCAAGAATCTCCGCCAAGTCCTCCCATTTCATTAATAACAGCACTGGTGCGCGCGCATGTTGATACGACTCCTGATTTAGCTAGCCTCGATTATAGTCTTTACAAAGAACCAACTCCCAATGAGCCTTTTGTGGGAGAAGCTGAAAATATACAGCAGTTTTACAATCTCCTAACAACATCCGTGGACGTTATAAAGCACTTTGCTGATAAAATTCCCGGGTATACGGAATTCTCACCAGAAGACCAAGAATTGTTGTTTCAGTCAGCCTCTTTAGAATTGTTCGTCTTACGACTATCCTACCGAGTACGACCAGACGACATCAAACTGACCTTCTGTAACGGTGTGGTCTTACATAGACAGCAGTGTCAGAGGTCCTTCGGTGACTGGTTAAACGCTATTCTGGAATTTAGCAAAAGTCTTCATGTGCTTCAAATCGATATATCAGCTTTTGCCTGCCTTTGTGCTCTGACCTTGGTAACAGGTGAGATCAACCGCCTTCCTATAATAAGATCTAAGGCCTAATTAATCTTTACTCCGTAGAGCGACATGGACTCAAAGAACCCAAGCGAGTCGAGCAGTTGCAAATGAAGATAATCAGCAGTCTGCGGGACCACGTTACGTACAACGCGGAGGCGCAAAAGAAGCATCATTACTTTAGTCGGCTACTAGGCAAACTACCCGAGCTGAGATCTTTGAGTGTACAAGGACTGCAAAGGATATTTTATCTAAAGCTTGAAGACCTTGTTCCGGCACCCTCCCTCATCGAAAATATGTTTGCTGCCAGTTTACCCTTCTAATTTACGAGCACCGTCTTTTATTCCCCCCTCCCCTTATATGGCCACGTCAATTAAAAACCTTTAACTTAATTTTTGCATTAAATTCTAGCGCGCGAGTCATTTCAATCGTCCGGATTCGCAAGAACAGATAACTAGCGGAGACTTACAGGTTTTTCTAATCAGAGATTTTTACGCATGAATTGAGTTATAAAAAATTCATTTGAAAATTGCCGGAGCATAATCGTTTTCGTGACTTGTGCAAGTGCAAGTCCGTAGTCCGACACCACCAGTAAGGGGAACAGCAGTGCGCGTAAATATTTTATTCTTCACTTAAGCTTGCAGTTGGTCAGATTGATACACGTCTGATTGATGTCGTGAAAGAAGCTCGCATTTAATTTGTAACTGTAAATTGGGCCCCTGTGGTACATTATAACCGGCCGAGCTGTAATTGGCCGGTAAATTGATTATTTTCCGAGAACACTAGAGACATTTGTAATTACGCCACTTATGTTTCCGTGATCAGTCTCCATTGTAAAATACTTTTTCGTTTACCTGATTACAGCATTTCTAGTCTTTAGCTTACTCGTTTGTATTTTCGGAAGAACTATATTAAATGTAAAAAAAAGATGCGTCAGTCCAAGCTACGATCGCCGTTTAGTTACCACTGAGCCATTTGTAATTTGCCAAGTATAACGTTAGACTTTTCCTACTAGATTATATTTTCTAGGGTAGGGAACTATTTTCTTTTAAGTTAGAACACTCTGTAGATGGAGTAGTCGTCCTGCCATAATACGTTTAGCATTGTTTTGTAAAGTACATAAATCTACTCGTAAACAGAAGTACCTTCCTAAGAAACGATCGTACAAATTTCAACGAAAGATTAGTACATTGCCTTCACTATCAACACCTTTTTTGCATGCGCAAATCCCTTTCAAATTGTCGTCGCATGCCGTTGATGTACCTAAAAGTGCCATTTCAAATTTTGATAGACCTTTGGCACGACAGGCAAAAAAACGGAAAATGCAAAATGTATTTGACGAATCTATTTTTGGTACGTACTAGATAGGTTGTAATTTACTATGTGATATAAGGATTGGTCTCAACGCAATGTGATTTTTTAGAAAGCCAGAAAATGATATTAAAAGACATTGAGGAATGAGAATTTACTGAGCCCTTTGGACAACATTCTGTAATTTAAGAGTATCTTTTTAACCGCATCATTTATAAGCTTTACTCTTATAGATTGTTACGTTTGCTATTTTTGTATCTAATTTATTGACACTACTATTATATACTATGTTTCGTTTAATAATAATTAGGACATACCCACTAAAGTTATGTGTATGTGTTTTAGACAGTAATTAAAAGGCGCAATTCGAGTCGGTCAGAGTGATTACTTTCCGAGTTACCAATAGAATTAAGTTAAACTAACTGTAAATTCATCCTCGAATCAAACTCGAACACAATTTTATATTTATAATTATATTGCACAACTTCTTCGCGGAGGGCATGTGTATATCTTTTACGTATGAGCTCCATGTGCAAATGCCATGTTTTAATTTTACAAAAGCTCGCTATTTGTTTTAGGATTAACTTTAATACTTTATTTATTACTATTGCGTTTTTTTCAAATTCTGGATCTGTATAAAACGTAAAATAAATCTGATTCGCCTCCCAAAATCCAGTTTCATTAAATAAAACCTCCTTAAAGTTTTGTGATGACTAGTGAAAGTAAGTATAATTAATTAATGGTATTGGTAGTAAGTATGATTAACTACGTAAGTAAAAATGTATGTAATTCTTGAAAGAACTACCTGTTGCAGACATCCGTCACATTGAACAAAATTCCACTACATTTTTTCCGATCATCGTAGGTAACGAAAAAAAATTTTACACAAATACACGTACATAAAACGTAAGGAAATTAGAGGCTACAGAGTTCCCGACGGGTCGAAAGAGGATTTGATATATACACTTTGGATCCATATACCTCGGTTAAATTCATAGATGGCAATTTTTATCTTTACAAAAACTCGCTTTCGCCTTGCGACTCCTGCCGTTGAGCTTCTTTCAATTTCATATTTCATATTTTCCTTACCTGAGACATCACAAAATACGAAAGAATTTATAAAAATATTATTCTAGCATAATTATTTATCATATTTTCACACTTGGAAGAAATAAAATTGCTTTCGGATTTAAGTTTCGTTTCTTTAAGACAAAATTCTCAAGAACGTATTGCAACTGCAACAAACTCTTTTCATGGAAAACTGTTGCTCAATTTAAAAAACACTTAGTGACTTGAGTAGTGAAGAAATGTTTTCAATCAACTCTAATTTGTTCTAAACTCTTAAAAGACAAATAGTTTTTGGTCAATTTTTATGAGTTTTTAAATTAGATACCGTACATCGAACAAAAATAGTGATATGTATATAGCTCAGTAAAAACATCAACAGGCACACTACAGGACAAGATAAAGGACTTACATATCCCAAAATTGCAATATGCACTGATATAAAATTTGAGTCAATTGATTAAACATAAAAAATTAAACAGTGTCAGCGTTTGGGATCAAATATATAAAATATATAATATATAATAAAGAATATATGTGTAAGTAAATGAAGCTAAATAAAATGGAACACTGCTGATACACATTTCTAACAATGCCATATTAAAAATTCTACGCCCGATTTTATTTAATACATAAAATCTAAATCTAGACATCCTATAATTTGTTAAGGTAATAGAACATTATAAAATTTACTTACTAATGTGATGGTTTCTACATTATTGATAACTAAAGTCTGTTCCACAAAAACACACCTCATATTAATCCTCGCACATGCACTTCATAGATATGTAGTAGGGGGCTATATAATCCTTAGATTTTACGCGTTTTGCAAAAATAAATTCAGTTCATTTTATGTTCAACTGGCGAAGTGATAAAAGTGAAGCCTAATGAGTTTCGCATTTAAAAAGTGTTTGAAGTTGTGTTCTTAGCAAAGTACCCAAAACCACTAATGATCTTTAAGCAGGTGCTAGTTATATAAAAACGTACGTAGCATTCGTAAAGAAGTGATTGAAAGCGTATACGGACACCGGGAATGTTGGCGATCTACCTGAGAGAGGGAAAAATCGAGCAACTACAGGAACAGCCAAGGACAACAAAAACTGGCCAAAAAAGACATACAGGTATCAATCCATACAATCTGACGTCGATTATTGTCAGCAGACATAAAACGTCGAGGTACATTAACGAAACCTATGCTGACCATGATCCAAGTTCAAAACGCTTGCATGCACGCTTGCAATGGGCAAAGGAAAGTTTAGGACGCGATTGTACAAAGATCATCTTTACACTTATGAGAGTTCCTTTTGGGTAACAGAAATGTCCTGATCTGCTTGGGCGAAAAAACGTGAAAGAGACGGTCCATCCTGTTTACGGGCAACTTGACCGCTGTAAGGATGATTAGGTTGTACTGCATAGGATAATTAAAGTCTGCAAAGAAGTTCTTTAGAACCAGTAATGAGGATAATGACTAGCAAGAGGATAATGAATTTACAGAGTAGACGGAAAATAACGGTATCGAAACAATGGACTGGTCGCCTCAATCTCCAAATGTGAATCCTATAAAGAATGCGTGGTCATATATTAAATATAAAATTCAAGGATACAGGATTCGCAACATAGGGCAGTTCAAAGGAGTTCTGCAGAAAATTTACAGGTCATTGACTAAGGAGTATGCTGAAAAATTGGTTCCAGGTAGTTATAACAGGTGTGAATAAATTATTACAAATGGTGGACCCCGTATTAAAATGTTTGGTAAGAATATATAATGCATTTTTAAGATAATGTATTTTTTCAGAAATAAAAACATTTTTGTTATAAAACGCTTGCTTTTATTTTAAAGAGGAATACTTTCTTGCGAAACCAAATGCATATGATAAGATTACCGAAACGTGTGGTGCATTAAGTAATTTTCAACAGGCGAAAAATTCACAAATATTATCCAAGAATCCATAAATTTTTACCAAAAAGAAAATTTAAATAACAATTAATTAGTTTTATCATGAAAATATACTGAATTGTGAGCTACTATTTACCCAAAAAAAAACAGATTCATCCATAATTTTTTATTAGAACATATAGATATTATTTGATTTCATATTCGATTTGAAATTTTACAACATTTATGGATTTAAAACCTATAAATGAAAAAAAAAATTAAACAAGTCTACACCATTGCAAATTGCTATTAGAAGTAAATATAATATTACTTATCTTTTGCTATAGAATATGACTTGTACTTTAATAAACACTTATGTAAGTAGAGAGAAAAATAGTATAAAATTATCCTTCTCAGGCTTAGGTTTTACTTAAAATGCGAATGAGTTCTCATGTTTCATACATGTTAAAAGCAATTATATCAATTACATGATTTTTGAAAAAATAAGTGAATCAGTTTCTTCAGAAATCTCACGTGATACAAAAAGTAAATTTTACAGAAGAGGGAAAAAACTATTCATTTGTTTAATGAGGTAGTAAGCTATGAAATTATTGATGTACGTTGAAACTTCTGGCTCCAATAAGATAATGTGAAGTGTTCTTTTTAGAAATAAAGCAAAAGAAATATAGTAAAAAACTGAAGTTATTTTCTGTGCGCATGTAGGGTTTTTGAAACGAATGAACTAAATGCAAAAAAATACCTTAAATTTGCTACGTGAATCGCAACTACATATTTCAATATTGTAATATGTTTATTAATTAAATTTACACGCTTAAAATCTCATCTCCAATCTCTTCATTACAAGTTTCCCTTTCTTTTCTAATTTTTTTTGTATTAATTGGGACAGAACCATCATCATCGCAGATGGCAGAGATATGATAGACTTCCATACGAATTTAAAGGTATATTTTCTTGTCATCCGTGAAATTGAGTGCGATGATCGTACCTCTTTTACCTTCTTTAAACATGAAATGCATATATGTCAATATATGGAAATGTTCCTTTTCGCCTTTGTCATGCCTTGAACGTGATTTAGTTGATATATTTTCTAATGACACCTAGTCCACTAATCTTTGAAGTTTAGAATATCTTTGGTTCGAGTTAAAACTAATAAATGAATAAAATGGCTGACCCAGTGCGTTCAAAAACGACATAGGATACTTTTGAACAAATTACAATAGTCGAAGATGATTTTTAAGGACGGAGAATACGGATCCGATACTAACTCAAAATCACTAAAAATATGTGGGGTTTCCGAAATTACTGATTCAAGTATTATTGCAGCATAACTAATGCATTTTTTAACGCTAGTGCATATTAAACAAATGTCCCTAATACAAATGCAATGCCATGTTCGAAACTCCATAGATAATCGAATGAGAGTGCATCAAATAATTTTGCTGTCTAACAATTAACTCAGTGTTACAGAACTTCCATCTACCTTCGACAACCCTTGAGACATTTTATCAATGTGATTAAACTAGACATTCTCTCCGTAGAAAACCAGGTTAATTCCAAAACCTTTTCCTATTCTCACCCTCTTTTGCTGATGGGGTAAAACGTACCTCCGCCGGGTTATTCGCAATGCATTTTTATGGTTTCGGCGTCGCTTTCGCATAGAAGCAATAAATAGTTTTTTGGCGGCTGTAGTGGCGATCAGTGGAAATTATGGAGAGCATTGACGAGCAGGTCGAAGACGTCGATAACAAGGATGATGAAGACGTAAATCAATATAGCATTTTGATGTTTTCTACTTAAATACCTCATATTCATCCGAAACCTCACAAAAGCTATCATATTTCCTATTAGGCCTATTTTATCTAAATTAAAATCAATTCGTGCAGTTGGTATTATGTAAAGTGCTGAATTGTGAAAAACAGGAACCATTCGACTTGGATGAAATTCTGCCGGCTATTGGTGAATTTGGAAAGTATCAGAAGTTACTGGTCTTTGGTATATGTCTTCCGGCATGTATTCCGTGTGGATTTGGTGCTTTTAACCAGCTCTTCATGACAGATACTCCAGATGATTACTGGTGCAGAGTGTCGCAATTGAATCACTTGCCAGTAGAGGAAAGGAGGGAACTTTCAATACCCAAGGTGATGGTAAGTAGAATTTCTTGTCTATTATAGGTAGATTGATGCACCAATGTTCCTAACATCATTGCTGGAACATAAAAAAGAATAAAGATTTTGAGCGTGTCTAAAAAAATCTTAATTCTGGAAATAAACACAACGCGGCCCAGCTCTAACACTAAATAAAATTGTAAATGTTATACGACATGATGAAATTCTATGAATATTACATTCAAAGTTCATTAGCGACTTTTAAGGATTAATAAAAAGGGAACGATTTCATCACTAAGGCTAGCATAAATTATAACGAACAGCAAAAATTTCCTTCCCTCCTTTCTTGATCGATATGTGTAGCAAGACGGAGCACTCTCATATGGTTTAAAGTAGTAATCTTAAACCTCTACTTAAAGCACAAGGAGTACTTATCCTTAGTACAGTGCAAACATCTTGAAAGGCTACATTTCTATTTAGAAACGCTTTCCGAAAGTTAGCAATACAGAACAAACAATACAAATCAAAATACAAATACAAAATTATTACGAATACTCCAAATAATAGACATTTTTTTAAAAAATTGAAACAAAAACTTTTAAGACTTTGCTTTGTAATTTTAAATTTTATATTTCTACATTGGTTCCTATGTTGCATTTTTTAGCTAGGAGTAACACCGCACTGGAAATTTGGGTTTTATATGTAGTACTTAATATTTTTAGTTACATTTATCAGCCTAACCTCTTAAAATTTAATAAATAAATTAAAATAATTGATTTCTCATATACGCATATTTTTATATTCTAGAAAAAGTTGCTATATCAAAATTATACATATATAATTGACCAGGTAAACCTTAACGTACTATTTAAAAAACCAAAATCGAAATTCTACTTTCACACCATTTTAATGGGTACATAAATTTGGCTTCATCTTTTGCAAATATTTAATAAACTAATGCCGAAAATCCCAGTATGTCTCGGTTCTAATCCCAGGATAATCAGTGAAAATATATTTACATATTATAGCAAAGTATTCCCTATACTTTACAGCCGAAATTGCTGTAAATAATAAGACTTGTATTTCACCAGGAGGGAGATGTTGAAATCTATAGTAAATGTACCCGGTATTCGGTAAACTGGCAGAATCTTTTACAAAGCAACGTTAGCACTTTACTACCGAACCCTTCATGGGCAACAGAATACTGTGAAGAAGGCTGGGAATATAATACCACAACCGTGAGCTCGTCGATTGTAATAGACGTAAGTAATATAAACAAAGGAAACTGGTTTATCAAGGGTACCCTTCCAATTGTGATTTAAAATTATTCACACAACACAAGATCACAACAAATACAATAAGAATTAAATTGAGCAAAAACTTTTTGAAATCATATTGAAACTAATAATTACGATTTAACAAGGGCACCAAAAAAATCATCTCGGAAAAAGTTGGAAATATTTACATTATAAGTATACACACATTGCTAAGAAAAAGAATTTTTTGCAAATTTGTGATGAAGGTTTGGAGAGTACCCTTAAAATAAAGACATAATAAAATAGCAGCATCTACGAGTATATATCAATAGTAAAACATAATCAACTTCACTTCCTTCCGTTCAGTTTGATTTAGTTTGCAAACGAGATATTTATCCAACACTTGGATTAGTGGCGTTAAACACTGGTGGACCGATTGGTGTATATCTTTTTGGTATACTGAATGATCGAGCTGGTCGCAAAACGTCCTACTTTTGCTGTTTAGCAACTCTCCTATTAGGAAGCTTTATAACAGCACTTAGCTCGGATTTTTGGACATGGGCGTTCAGTAGAGTTATCGTTGGACTAACTATACCAGCTGTTTACCAAATCCCTTTCATCATATGTAAAGAACTTTTAACATTTAATAATTAGTAACAGTCGCCAAATATCGTTCCTCTTTTTGTACCTGAAGTACACAACTTCTACTTTTTTAGTTATTATCGTTCAAATTCTACTTTCACCATAAAGTAAAATTTATATAAACGCAATTGGATTCACAGAGAAAAATGATAAATGTCTTTGTCATTTTGGACCACACTATAATCCTTAGTAATGTTATAAATCACATTAAAACTTATGGTATAATAGACTTATATGAAATATTTTCATATATTCAACTTTTATTTATGAACATATTTTCAATCAGAAAAATTAAGTTATGCCTTAGAAATAACATCAAATTGAATAGTGGCTTTATTATGCTCACTGAAAAAGAGGAAAGACTTTGGCGACTACATTTTACATAGAATTGTGTAATATGTATGGTTAATTAACTTTTTAAAATTTCTCATAGCACTAGAGCTAGTTGGCCCAAATTACCGATCCTTTGTGACCGTAATGACCTGTACATTCTACACTTTCGGTTTAATGATGCTATCAGGAATTACCTACTTGGTGCGGGATTGGGTACAACTTGCTTTATATACATCAGTTCCATTTCTTTCTTATTTTCTGTATATGTTTATAATGCCGGAGTCTCCACGCTGGTTGCTAATGAAAGGAAAATTAGAAAAAGCCCTTGAAACACTTGAACATATGGCGAAAGTAAATGGAGAACAATTTCCACCTGCTTTTAGAGCAAAATTAGAAGCTCGTGTTTTATTGAACAAAACTCGAAAAAAACCGAAGGAGCATAACATTGGAGCTCTCGATTTATGCAGGTTTGTAAATTGAAGATTATGTTCTTTATTATTTACAATTATTTTCGAAATTGCTCGTAGAACACCAAACATGAGACTGAAAACTATTCTAATTACACTCAATTGGTTCGCAAACGAGACTGTGTATCTAGGACTAAGCTATTACGGGCCATCGTTAGGAAGCAATCAATATTTAAGTTTTCTGCTCTCATCAGTTGTTGAAATCCCAAGCTATATTTGCTGTTGGCTTGTAATGGATCGCTGGGGTCGACGTTGGCCTATGTGTCTACTCATGATCCTTGGGTAAGCAACTTTATACCGAGATTTGCTTATATTTAAAATACAAGTTTTGAACGCTTTGTCGAATAGGGGTATAAGCTGTGTTATAACAGTAGTTTTTCCTGATGAAGCTGTTATGGGTACGTTAGTCCTGTTTCTAGTATCAAAGTCGATGATTTCGGCATCCTTTTTAATCATATACCCATTTGCTGGAGAACTATATCCAACACAAGTACGAGGAATTGGCATAGGTACCTCAAGCTATATCGGAGGTCTTGGACTAATAATAATACCTTTTATAACATATTTGGTAAGGGATTGGATTAAACATTAGGTAAGCATTAAACTGTTACCTTCGTCAGGGGAAAGAAAATCTTCGCCTCCCTTTGGTTATAATGGGATGTGTGTCTGTAATTGGAGGTTTTACTGGCTTGCGTTTACCTGAAACCCTTCATCACCGCTTGCCACAAACATTAGAAGAGGGAGAGCTATTTGGGAAGGATTGGACCTTCGACGATTGCTTCAGATGTGTTCCATTGAAGTATAAATACTATGAATATATTTGAAGCATTTAGAAGAATAAAATACTTTTAGACCAGAAGGCTCTCCACAGTCCTCGTATGAAAATCTTGACAACGAAATAAACAATAGATACGAAGCGGCGATGGAATTGAACACTTCTGTACCTGTAGGAACTTTTTCATTCGATAGTACACAATCCACAGAGCGTACACCTTTGGAGATGAGACCGAGACGACATTCCATGAGACGACTCGTCCGACAGCAAAGTGTGATGGATACCCAAAGAATGAGCGACGGAACAATGCAACTAACATATTGGTTTTAGTTTTACAATGTGAAATCTTTCTTAGTACGCTCATGGTCAGCACGTAGATGAATGGTGAACTATTTCTTTACCATTAATATAAATTTAATCTTAGACAATCAATATTATGTTTTAAATGTCTGTTTTAAAACCATCGAATGGATTTGTAAAAGTGTTTAATGTTAAGTTATAACTTTAAATATAATAAATGTTAATGTTAATGTTTAAGGAAATATGGTTTCCATTCATATTTTGTGAATATAGTTATAATTAGTAAGCATAGCAACAAAGCCTGTACTAAATATACAAAAGATAGGGACCAAAATTGTGAGTGGCTACAATTTTAGAGAGCCAAAATTCTTTCTCTTTATTTAACAATTTCGATGATTAACAAAAAAGTATTATTTTATCTTCATAAACCATAGTTACTATTTTTCAAATTAAAATCAAATCTTAGTTCTTTTAAATTATTAGAGCCTTCTAAATATTGAGAACCCTAGGCTAATGTTTAGTAGTGTCTATATGGATACTACAGCACTGATTATACTCAAATAGATTTTTTGAATTTTGAACAGTAGATAAATCGTCTATTGAATTTATAATTTGCTCTAGTATTTTTAAATAATTTGAGATATTAAAGCTTAAGGACCAAAAAGAATGTTGCTGTAATATTGATAACCACTTATTAGTTCTCAATTCATTTAATATAACTTAAGACATTTCCCACTCTTTAGCTGAAATTAATGATCATTAATCACTATCATTATCCTGATATAATTTCTTAAAAATTGTATTATATAATTTAATGTATCGTAAGAATATAAAATTGAAGAATAGAAAATACAAATAATTTGAAAACAGAAAATCGAAACTTGAAACTAAAGTTTTTGTTAATTGGATATGAAGAACCCAATTAAAACTCTGGATGTTGTTTGTTTGTTGATAGGTTAACGCTTATGTAACCATACAACGTTCCAAAATTACTATATTTTTGTAAATAACGAGCAAATAAAAACGAACACAAAAGGTAAATGCAAATTAATTGTAGAATGTAAAAATTAAGTTTTCAAAGAACTATTATTTATCCAAAAAATTAGTACGTTCAATGCAAATGGTACAAACTCTGTAAATTAAATTAAAATTCACTATTTGAGGCTTAAAACCTGCCCACGAATAAGTCCAACCTTTTACACCAGTCGTACTTTTGTATACTTATATCACGATACTTCCCCTTCTTTGAGCAATGGCTCTTAAATGATAAGAAGAAGAAATAAATGTCATAACAAGTGTTTTTCGCACGTGCTGGGGACGGGAGGACGCATATTTAAATAAATAAAATGAGGAAAAGGATAAAGGATTATGTGAAATACACAGTTGCTGAACTAGAAGACTATACAAGGACAGAGGGATCATGTGTTAAAAAAGTTCACCACAAAATGCATCTGAATTTACAACCGCATGCACTAGCTAACATTAAGCAGAGTGTTCACAATTTCCTCGCTGATAAAAAAATTGGCCTGTTTGATTCTCAACTCCTCGGAATTATACTTGATATACGTAATATTAAGATTTTAGGAAAGGAGGCTCCGATATACTTTGGACACCCGAATATCCACTTAGACATCGAAGCAGATTGCTACATCTTTCAACCCCATGTTGGAGCTGTTGTACGCGGAATCGTCAAACACATCGCCACTAGGCACATTGGGGTCATTATTTACAGAGTATTCAATGCGTCAATACGGTTCGGCGAACTAATGGGTCAATCCATTCAGTTAAATTCAGAGATTGAGTTTATGATTAAGAGCTTCGATCTTCAAAATATTATGCCTTTTATTGAAGGTGAATTACTTGCTAAAGAAGTTCGGCGACCAAGAACTGAACTCGATTTAAACGCTAGTTCAGACGAGGTAAGAGCTGAATTTAGCCAGAAGACATACAAATATAATTAATTATTTTTAGTCAATCGGTGATACAAAGACTGATATCAAGCCTGTCGTTAATGGACACAACAAGCAGTATATAATTGAAGAAACGATAGAAAAGGTAATGATTTTAAGAATTTACGGGAATACCGCATCCACCTTTATGTATTTCAGAATACTTCGAAAAGAAGAAAGAAGAGAAAAGGCAGTCCACACATAAAGGGAATTATAAAAAAAGAACCTAAAACCGAACCCTCTTCTGACTAATCTACGTGGAAGTGCTGAGGATACAGTTCAAATAAAATCTTTTTAAAGTATACAAATTTTATCAAAATCTGCGGAATAAGCTGTTTTTGGGCTATAGTATCTAGATGGATCCAGGTTCAGGTTTTAAGTTAGTGTCGAGGAATGACATCTCTCAACCAGAAACTCTAGTTCCTGGCATGCTTCGACTAATTTCTAGTAAGGTATGGGATTAACCTTGTCCATAACAAGTACCCAAACTTTTTTCGTAAAATTTGGGGGACCATCTAAAACACTCGACTTCTTTAAAAATCTATCTCTAAAATAATCCTGTGTTCTCTAGGACAAATCGCTGCGAAATCCTAATTAGGGGCTGGTAAGAAGTCATGTCCAAGTACTATGGTGACTGAGCCATATCACAATCATATTTTACAGAACTTTTTTTAATATTACATGCTTTGAAAATTTCTCACTGATAAAGGTAAATAAATTTTTTGCGAATGACCGCAATATCTAATTGAACCAAAGCTCTATAGCATGGTTTTCCTAAGACATAAATAAATAAATAAATCTAACTAGTTTTAAAATTTTTAATCTTGCCTTCCAACTTTTCAAAAAGCCTTTTTCGGATAGCACTACAAATGTTTCATAAACGAACGTAGAAAATGTAATAGCACATATGAAAACAATGGACTAGTTTCAATTGAAGTTTTCAACATAGAACAGTCAACGAATGTCAAGTTCGTTGTCGATATTTTCCCTTCACATATATTCCAGAATTAAAATAAGTTAAAATGTCCAGCCGTGTTAAAACACGTGAATTAAAAAGTGGAGAAATAATAGCCTACAGTGAAACAGCAATTCGCCACAACGCTTCAGCAGTGGAATATTGTAGAACGTCTCTTTCTGCATTATCTGGGTGCACCGCCGGGATAATGGGTTTAACTGGGATTTTGGGCTTCTGCTTCTACATAATTTCTGTATTTATGCTCTGGATGCTCCTGCTGTACAAGTCGGGCTCAAACTGGCAAAAATATTTCATAAGTCGCAGAGGTTTGCTGACAAATGGCTTTATAGGAGGACTTTGCACGTACGTTTTGTTCTGGACATTTTTGTATGGAATGGTGCACGTGTATTAAAGAATTGAGTATTTATTTCTGCGTTTTATTCAAATTTCTGGACACCAGAGCTTAAAGGTTCTATCGAAGGATGTTGTAGCAATGTACTGCGAATTAGGCGATATGTCAACACCCATGACTTTCCCATCATGGCCGTGTAGTGTTTTTAGTGGTTGCCATGTCTTATTTGACCAAATCTGAAATTAAGCAATATGATAAAATGCCATAGTAGAATTCCTCTTGTTGTACCTTAGCGCTACTGTCGTAACTCCCGGTAATCAAGAAATTGCCTCCGTCCTTCTGATATTTAACGTCGGAAATCAAGTTGGTGTGCGCTGGAATGGTGTAGACTGGTTGGCGCCTTCTTAAATCCCAAATCTGTGCATTTAAGTATTAAAATTACAAACTTCTAATATAGCAATTACATACCTTGCAAGAATTGTCTTGGCTACCAGTCACTATATGAAAGCCATTAGGTGAGAAATCAACACCAAGTATTGAGCCCAAATGCCCCTCCAAGAACATAATACACCTCCCTGTCCGAAGGTCCCAAACTCGGCCAAAAGCATCGAGGCCGCTAGGGAAAATAATAATGGCTTTAAATGTAATTTGAATACATCGCAACCTACCCTGTCACTATCACACTGCCGTCGATTTGAAATGCTAAACAATGCACAGGTTTCGCATGTCCTTCCTGATGCAGAACTTCTTGTTTTTGTTCGAGATCCCACAACCGCCAGGACGAGTCGTAACAAGCTGTAGACAAAAACCTCCCAGAAGGATGAAAAGCTAGTTTGGATACTCTGTAAGGCACATGGCCCGTGATATCAGCGATGGATTCCTCGCTACCGTATGCCCATAATTTTACCGATCCATCCTGGCTACCTGAAGCGATTGCCACCTCATTTTTTGAATCAGTTGGAACACCAGGACGAAAAGCCACCCCCCAGACATAACTCGTGTGCCCCCGTAACGTTTGCTCCAGCGTACATTCAGGAATTGTCCAAAGTTTGCACAAGCCTGACCAACTGGACGTTAACAGTTTAGTAGAGTCTTCATTAAAAGCGCAGCAGCTCACAGGCCGCGTGTCTCCAACTTGGCTGCACTGTAGCGTTAACGACTGAATTCTTTTTTGCAATTCAACCATTCGTCCGGCTTTAGTCGAACTCGGTAATTCAAGCAGCTTTCTAGCCTGTTCCAAACGCTGTTTAGCCCGCGGTAGAGAATAGTCGGCAATCCAGAAACGAGCTGTTCTCAAAGCTTCGGGCCCTTCATGGTACCAAGTAGTTTCCTGTTCTTTTTGGAGCTGCTTCCTCTCTTCCTCCTCGTTCTGTTTCTGTTTGATAGCATTTTCACCGAGACTGGCTAGTAATTCCCTAAGACGTTTTCTCCGTTCCGCTGGTCCTTCACCAAAAAGGCAAATAGGTTCGTTTAATTGCCTCAAAGTCTTCTTAACTTCAGAGTCATCTGTGCTCACATTAATTTGGCGCGCTCTTCTTTTCCTTTCGAACTCTTCCAGCAAAGCTTGCTTGTCTTTAGACCTATGAATAAGTTAATTTTACACTATGTTTTTGTTATATTTTTACATTACACTTCCGTGTCCAAATCAAAATATTCACTCGAAACCTGAATATTTCCTATAGTAGGCAAACTTGACGAGAGTACTACTTTCTTCGTTTCTGGTTCGTAGTCCTCCTCCTCTGAATCAATATTTTCGAGTGTGTGCTGGCGGTGACGCTCGGTCTCTTCCAAAGAGCCATAATATATTGTTTTCGTTTTCTTTACGTATTGTATTTCCTCGTCGTCCGACATCACGCAATTTACTTTGTTTACAAGAACAGTGCTCTAACCTTAAAACCGCCAAGCCCGACGAACGCAAAAATGTCATTAGACATACATTATGAATTCCCAGATGTCGCTATTTCCAAGTGTTTTTATATATATAATAATGCATATATATATATAAATATATAAATTTTCATTATTCCTTGCAAGAAATATTTGAGGGACCATCAATTTTACAATACTGTTATTCCCAAATTGTATTAAGCAAAATAATGAAAAAAATAATTGCTGTATAAACATACCCAATTCTTCCTCACATATGGCAGCACTTAAGTTTTGTTCGCTGAAATTTAAAATTCCTAACGTCAAGTGGGACGCGGAGTGATGGTCATTGCAAGACATATTTTGTGAAATGGAATATTATTTATTTTGAATATTTATATTTAATAAAATAGAATTAATTATATTTGCTAAAATGAAGCACTTACCAAAGAAAACTTATTCACGTAGAAATAAGTCGTATAAAACTCCTAACGAGAGCAGCATTCAGCAAACCCAAGTTGAGCCAAAAAGTGTCGATCTAGAACAAACGTTACCGGACGATATTTGGAAGGATTCTTTTGATAGACTTAAGGAGGACCTAGGAAGGTAAATAATTCAAATATGAGGGTGGTAGATTAAAAGGATTAAATTATAGGTCCATGACTCCACGGGGTCGGGGAAAGAAAATTGGTCGGTACAGGGACCCGCTAACTGAGTTTGAAGAAAGTGTAGAATCCTTCGTTTCTACGCCTTTAATACCATCCAAGAAGAACTTGGTATGTCCCTTGTCGCCAATAGAAAATAGGAGGAGGTACTTCTTGTCAGACGATCTTTATGACAGCAGAGGAAATCCTCGAAAATTATTTGAATATTCTAGTGAAATAAGTCGTGGAAATTGCAATTCAAATAACAAGGAGCTTGGATTCCATACAAAGAAAGTTAGACGAAAACCTAGAAAAAATTGCAGCCCTGCTGCAGTTCCAAATAAATTACGTGACAAAACGAACTTAATATATTCAATCGAATTGAATAAAAAAAAGACACAACGAAAAATTCAATCTACAAAACGTATATCAGGGAAGGAGAGTACTAGCACCATTCCAAAAACAAAAATAAATGAGATGGAGGACTGCGAATCTAATAAAACGAAATGTTTCCCTGTTGAGAATATGCAGATTTCACTAAATGTCGAAAACAAGCTAAGTGATGACAATAGCTTAATTTTACTGTCGTCGCTGGCAGAAGAGTCCTTAAAACTAACTCAAAAAAAAAGTGATTCTACATCCTCATCAGCTTCCAAAAAAAGGAATTCGAAAAAACGCACTAAAACAAAATATGATACATTTAAAGACTTATTGAATATATCAAAGAAGCCTCCAAGTTATGATGAGAGCCTTAAGAGCAATAAAAAAATTAGCTTAAATGAAGATAACTTACCTGCAGTTGTCGAAGATAGAAATAACGAGGAGAAAGAAGAAAATGCTTGTATATCAAATTCGAAAACCGTAAATGATTCAATGTTAAATGCTAACACTTGCAATGATACTGAATGCTCAGAAATTCCTCCAAGTCAGAATTTATCATCGCATAAAAAAGGAAGGTCCAGAAGAAAAAGCGACAAAGTAACAAAAGTATGTAGTAGACGAACCAGATCTCGTAAAACCAAACGGTACCCACCTTTGCTATTTGTGGATGTTATTCCAGGACAGAAATTAGATAAAATAGCAATCGTAATTGAAGATGAATCTCCTAATATCTCACTCAGTAAGAATGAGATTGCAACAGATAAAGATGGCATTAGAAAATCTAATTTAAATGAGAGTAGGGAAGTTACTGATATTAACTCGAGCAAGGTTTCTATTCAGGATGTAAAATTACAAGATGAAGGAATAAATATTGCGGATATTGAGAAAGAAATACATTCATTTGAAATTAATTGGGGACAAATTTCTAAGGAAGAACCGTCGGTTCATAATAAGAACAGAAATACGGCGTTGTGTTATTCAAACGCGAAAATTGTAACAGAACGAAAAACACGATCCGGTGGCAATTGGCATGAACGAATAAGTTTTGTTACTAAACGAACGAAGCACAAGCCAAACTTACAGGAAGATGTAACTAATTCAAACTTAAATATTTTCAAAGTGGGAGAACTTCAGAACATTGCAAATCCTCAAGTCAATGCAGAAAATGAAAATAATGTAGAAGAATGTATTACAAACGATGGTCTCCAAACAGAAATCAAGGAAGTGAGTTTTGAACCCGCGGCTCGTTGTGATATAATAGCTAGAAGTTCCAATACGCCAATAAATATATCAGACAGTTCAGATGATATGAACGAATTCATAATTGCGGTTAACAAAACAACAGCCATTGGAAGAAGAAATAATACATTCACAGTCCAATGCGAGGACCGTTCCGAACCAAAATTGCCTATAGTCCTGCCGCCAGGGAAATGGAGGAAATCTTTGCATAGATGGAGAAAGCGCAACAGTTCCTTTAAAGGTACTTTTCCAAATTTTATTATTTTTATTTTTTATTTTTTTGTACTTTATTAAGTATTTAAAGTCTTGCCTGTTGTATAAAAATTAACTTTTTCCTCCTTTCTGATTCCATCAGAGTTTTATTTAAATTCTAATTTATAAGTTGTCTTTTTAATTTCCAGAAGCAACAATAAATGACACACAAATTGTACCTGTGCGAAATAATCAGCCATCAAGTCAGCATCGGTTATCATTTTGTAATGAACCATTCGACAATAATCTTGCTAGTTCCCGGATCTTCTCCAGTCTAGGGAAGAATTTTAGTTTGTGTAAGAAAATAGTAGATTATAAAGAAAGAAAGAGAGGTGGCGAGGAAATTTTTGATGTAAGGGAAGCCATTCCTGAGGGCGACTGTGATGCATCCACAAACATTAGTTGTCAATCAGGTAAGTTATTTTTCAGCTCAATTGAGTGATTTTAATATAGACCAAACTGATGGCATGGGATTTGCTTGCAAATCAGTTTCAGTCCAAAAAGTACATAGAGGGTTCTATTTAGTTCAGTGTAACCTGAGTACACTTTATGCACTGAACTTTTGAACTTGTCGTCGCCATTGCTATTCTCTGACGTTTTCTTCTTTTGATTGACGTTAAGGAACTTTCTTCTCATAACAAAAGAACGTCGAGTTTGATTGTGTAGTGTTGGAACAACGAGGTTTTGTTGTTCAGAACTAGTATTCGATTCAACAGTTGATTGTGTAAAGTAATAAAATTCAATAGTTCAATTATTTTACGGTAAAAATATTGAGGGGGAAATTATTGCGGAGTTCTTGATTTTTGTGACGTGTTCGGAGAAAGTTCGAGTATCGAACTCGAAATATAGTTGCTAAAAAAGATTGGGAATTAGGGAATTATTTTAATTTCGTCATAGGAATTTTCCTTTAATTACTTTCTCATTAAGAATAATTTACAGGTTCCGTGGGCACTTTATAGACTTATTTTCTTAAATTTTAAAGCGCGTACTTCACACTTCCCAAACTTTTTGTGTCGAAAAGTGTAAACAAAATGGCGTTATGCCCCGATGTGCTTTAAAATGCGTAAATTTGATCGGTGTTTGATCAAATTTAGGCGTTATCCTAGAATCATATCAGTTCGTAGTCTTATAATAGTTTTTTAAATTTATATATACAGCAAAGACAGTGACTCACAGTCATAAAGTGATTTAGGTTCTGAGAAATACCTGAGTAATTGAGCAGCATAACAAAAGCAAGGTTGTCAGTTTTTATACGCGGGTTGACACAAGAGCGAAGCCTTCATTGTTGCTGGTTGTTTTATTGGGTTTTTTTTCGATTTATTGGACTTGTAAGGAAAACCACAGTTTCTCCTTATTTTCTTTACATTGGTTTCCAAGTTCCTGTGTATGCATCTTGTTGAAAGAAAAGGTAATTCGTGGTTTCTCCCATAAAATGTAGTGCGCGTCTATTCTGTTTCCTTCCTAATATCAGATCATTTGAGAAAATTTGGAATAGGGTCTTATATTTCATTATTAATTCTTTATTTAAGCACTGTTGTTGGAGCCAACCGATGACGAATCGCCCAATCAATCGACGTGTTCGTTACTTACCTCTATTAGCAAACAAAACGTCTGCACTTCTTTACGACGCTCACAAACTGTCTGCTATAAAGATCTCAATTCACCTGGAGCAACAGAATACTCCAATGAGACTTCGAATGAAAGGAATCCGAGGTATCAACATCAACTCTCTGTGCCTCTATATCGGCAACCCTCAATTTCTAGAAGACGCCGCACCAGCATTGTCGGAGCCCCATTGCTCAGTGTTGGACCTCTATGCGAAGACAACCTCTTTACAGAATTTGTCCGTCTATCAACCTATGAACTAAACTTACGAGCACAATTAAATGCTCGTGATATAGTTTTGCGGCGTTGCGGACAATCTGAACCATTATCTTTTGCCGAAGAATATTCTGAAAAAGCTCTTCATCAATGCAGAAAGATTGGAGAAGGTGTATATGGCGAAGTGTTCATGAATAAAAATGTATTTGGCGAAACTGTAGTCCTAAAAATTATACCGATCGAAGGGAACATTGAAGTAAATGGCGAAACTCAGAAGAAGTTCGACGAGATTTTGTCTGAGATCGTAATTGCTATGGAACTAAGCCGTCTACGAAATGATAAAGAATATATAACTTCGGGATTTGTTGAAGTCAAAAAAGTAAAATCTGATTTTCAATTTATTAATTTGATACAATCTTACAAATTTCAATTTTAAAGGTTCGTTGCGTTAAAGGTAGATATCCAGACCACTTGCTAGAATTGTGGGAATTATATCGCGAAAATTACGCTACAGAGAATGATCATCCAGAAGTTTTTCCTGACGATCAGCTATACATAGTCTTTGAACTAGCTAATGCCGGACAAGATTTGGAAGCTTTTGCTTTCCAAAACGCTTTGCAATCGTATTCAGCATTTATCCAGGTATTTATCATATTCTTAGACTGTTTTTTTTTTTCTTTTTTTATTAAGATTATTATGTGCTTCCTACGTAAAACTATTTATTCATTTGTTTTGTTCAATTGGTGGGTGTATGTCTAGTTCATATATTATGAAACTATGACTAGATTTACACTCATCCCTTGCGCATGCACGCTTACAATTTTTGTTTATCATTCTTCTTTTGTGTATTATTGCAAATTCAGTTATGGTTTTTCTTCGATTCGCTTGATTTTGCCGGTGGGTGTGGTGAAAAGTCTGGTGCATGACCTTAATTTTAACATGACTAGATTTTCACTCATCTATCGATAAAATTTTCGTTCGCTTTTATTTAAAAAAAAAAAACATTACTTTCATTTTTTTAAATTAGGTAAGTATTATTTGTATTATGTTTGGAGAGATTTTTCCTTTCCTAAAAGGTAGAAGCGTTTTATTGATTATTTCTATTTGAATTATGTTTACGAAGTTGTTTTTTCTCGTTTATAGTTTTTATGTTGAATGTCACGAATAAGGATCTTGAGAAGAAAGAATTTTTGTATGTAAACATTAATTTACCTTCCAGGTCGCTCTAACGCTCGCAGTTGCCGAACGGAAATTCCAATTTGAACATCGGGATCTGCACTGGGGAAATATATTGCTTGCACCTACTAATGAAAAGCAAGCAACGTTTAGAATAGATGGCAAGGAAATAAATATCCCCACACATGGTGTCAAAGCAACAATTATTGACTACACCCTGTCCCGAATGATATTTGATGGGTGTTGTCTGTATAATGACTTGTCGAATGATGACGAGCTATTTTCAGCAACCGGTGACTACCAATTCGATATATATCGATTGATGAAGAAACGTCTCGAGTAAGAATAGTACAATTCTTTTATTAATTTCAATTTTAATTTATATTTCTTACAGGGATGAATGGGAACGATTTGAGCCATATACCAATGTTCTGTGGTTACATTACGCTATTGATAAAATGATCAGTGGAGCTCGCTACCGTTGTAGTAAGAGCAAAAAGCACCGTGCAGCGATCCAAGATATGATGCAACTGAGAGACGAGTTGTTAGACTTCAAAAGTGCCTCTGATTATATTAAATGTTTAAACTAATTTATTCCAGTTATGAAATTAACCTAGATATAAGAGCAATTTAGATTTACAAGTGAAGGTTTAAATCGATGAGGTTTTTTTCGGACAATGTGCCGAAATTCTTTCTTACATGTACCTACTTTTATAACAATTAAACTTGTATAAAACTAACAAAGAAAATACGGAAAAACTGGAAGGTCCAAGAACTGTATTTTACTCACTCGATAGGTAAATAGTTATGATTTTATAAAGTAGATTGGCTCAGCTAACTCTGTATTGTACAAGCGAGTTACAGAAAGTAATTTAATCTTTCTTTACAACCCATAGAAAACTATAGGGAGTATCTTATAACAGTTTCATGCGAGCGATCGTAGTACAGTTTAAGAATCGTTGCTGTTGTATACATGCAGAGTACCTATAAACATGTTTCTGTATAAGGAGTCACAGGATACTAGAGTTTGTGAATTTTGGAAAACAAAACTGCAGAACATTTGTGAACACTTAAAAAAAATAATAAAATTTGCGTTTTATATACGAACAAAGGTGTTTGTTTTAAAAACATATTCTACTTCCTTATTTCGGCACATTCTTTTGATCGAACAACAAACAATACAATACCACACAACAGAACGTTGTCATCGGTCATGTTTGACCAAAGCTAAGAATTGGCTGCATCTCGCGATAGTTGTGTACGACTCTGATTTCTCTGTGCTAGAACCAGTTGAAAGTAAGATTATAGGAATTATAATGGTTTGCAGCTCTTTTGTTTTCAACGAGATTTTATATTTTCTTGGTAACAATTTTAGTAGTTTATGTTTTGAATTTGTTTATGCTTTTATGTCTACCCACTTTTGATTTTGTGATGCCTTCATATTTTACTCCACTGCAAACAAGTAGAGGGAGAGAGTTTCACTAGTGAAATCTACTTTATCTACTTTTCAAAATTGAATTGAATTAAAAAACTGCGTATTTTATACTCCACACTAGTCTAGAAATTGAATTCACGTAAAAGTAGCTACTAATTCCATCCATGCATTTCTATTCTTAAAATTTCCTTAAATTACGGATTTTTCCCTAACACTAACTTTGGTCGCATAAAAATCGCCTATAAAATTGTTTTCCATGTCCAAATTGTTTACCTTGCGTAAGTTTACATGTATAATGCACCCGCTGCACTTTAAAAATATTTGAATATCCCCTGGCACCAGCTCGATAATAAATGTTTATATTGGGACTTTTCAATTAAGAAAATAAAACATTAAAATTTACCATTTGTTTTTTTATATTTTGGGCATGGCCGAAGCAAATGCTAGCAATTAGTAAATGTGCCAAACTATTTCTAACTTTACGGACTTTGCAGTCGTATTGACTTTATAACTATTGTGCTGAGTACTTAAATTTAAAGTATGATTACATACATGAGTAATTCAGCTGAAATTAAATGGCAAACACGGAAGGACATCTTCAACAAATGAAATTCGAATTTAATTATAATCATTCAAGCCATTTATTGTCGGTTCGAATTCAGCACCTGAAGATCTTTAAATTAGTTTGACAAGGAATCTATGGTGAAAGGGGACTTAAATACAACAAATGCCATATGCGATCTAAATGTCCCAAAGCATATTTTTCTAGTATACAAAGTACATATACAAATTCAAGTCCTCTTCCCTAAAAATCAGATAAAATCCTAATGTTTCTGTTATAACTGAAAACTCAGCTTCAAAAACAAAAACTAAACTGCAGTCTAAAATATCTTTATTCAAGAAGATGCGGTTTCTTCTTAAATAAGGAATTCATGGAATATCGTGGTTATCATAATGTACGCCACTTTAATTAATAATAATAAGCAATTTATTTGAGTTTCCAAACTATTATTAACTTTTTTCAATTGTTTCATCTTCAATAGTAACCGGAAGCCTATCTCCCCATTGTGACGATCTTGCACATCGATAAGCCCACCTACAAAACACAGATTAGTATAAAAAAATAATAATTTAATAAAACGTACTTTCCGTGCCTAGACGCTGTAAAAATCACTTCTTGTAATTTACCTGAAGATGTGCACAATCTACAGATGGTATGACGAGACCTTACAAGAGTTGGTCTAACTATTCTTGGCCAGTGGATGTCGTCTTTAAGTTCTACTTTGCCCTTCCTCAAAACGACGTAACTGTATCTAGCAGATTTTCGTTGTCCGTTGAATGGAAAAATTTCAAAATTAGCTTCGAAATTACAAGGGATATTATATTCTTTGTCCTTCACCCGTGGACACTCCAAATTATGCGGACACTAAAAGAAAATTGAATAAAAGATTACAACTTAAATTAATTTAGGGAAAATAAAATTTGTTGTAGGTTAGAATACGTATACTTCAATAAAACTTTAATACCGGAGCAAAGACATGGCCTTTGAGATGATCTTCCTTTAGGTTTAAAATGAAGTCCCTTGCTTCAGAAATTAGTTCGAATCCTTGCCTCGTACCAACTTCTACAAGGATTAGAAATCCGTCACATTTTTTCCAGAGATTTAAAAGTGCGTCTTTTCTACTTTGGGCGCTTGGGAGTTCAAAAAGGGTGTAGGCAGATATCACGAGATCGTAGATCGTCTAATAATTAAATAAAACGGTAAATTGCTAACACTACAAATAGAGACAAACCTCTACTGCAGGTAAAAACTGTCTATAAAATACGTTCCTTAGAAAAGGTTGTGTATTCTCACTTCCTTCCTGTAATATCAGCTCAGACAGTTCATTCATATACCGTGAAGCATCGATATTGACATATTCGAAAATGGAACTCTTCCATAGTGCGGAGGCCGCCCACATGCCTGTGCCTATTCCAGAACCGAAGTCACAGTAACTTCTTGGCTTGAAACTTGGGTTTCTCTGCGCTATTTCCTTCATAATCCTTAATAACACAGCATACTCCTGCGAGCTCCTGCCCACCATGTACATCAGTCCTTCATATCTTCCATAGGTGATGGGTTTCCAGGCGTACGTCCTTTGCTTCAAAACTTTTCGAATTTTAGCCTCCCGTGTTTTTTTATAATGTTCAAGTTCTTCTTCACTTGCCGTTGAAATATCTGGGGACGCTAACTGTGAGTCCACCTCGGTCTCGATATCGGACAGCTTTTGCAAATAGTTAGGCTTTTCTAATGGAGGATGCCTTGATGCAATGTACTGATTCAGTTCTAGACCGGATTTTATCAAAGCTTTTACTGGATAGTCACCTATAGATCTTATCATTCCCTTGACAATATTGGGAGCTGGAATGGAAAGACCATCCTTTACTACTCCTGGTTGATGGCGTGGTTTAATTTCTTCCTTATTGAGTTTAGACTCAACACATTTATCTAAGTCTACCTGAACCTTGGAGGCAAACCGGCGCTATTTTGACCAAGCATGGAATTAGTGTTATGCAAAACTTATAATTGTTTTTGCTTACGATTAAATGAAGTTGATGGGAATAGTACAGAACAGGCAACACATTCCTGTTAAGAATCATTTTACCGAATTTTCAACACACCTTTATCAGTCTTGCACTTATTGCGGTCATTATTTCAATTTTTAATTCAATTTTTATTCAAATGTGCGCATTTGATAACTTTTCTTCAAGTGTTAAATGCGTGTAGCAACAGCAAAACACGGCGAAATGCGCGTACGTAACGAAACGCAAAAAATACTGATCGCAGAGACTTTCGGAACGCGTCATAATTTTGGCGTTTTGACTAAAGAACATCTCAATTTTCACCACTGTGAAAACACTAAGTATATCTACCGTTTTATTTTAAAAGTTGGCAACCTTGAAGGTTAAAGTTAAATGGCGTTTGCTGCTGTGGATGTCACTTTCGTGTAAAAATAGATAGAACTTAACATAGTGATTATTAGAACGAGGAGAAAGTTCGCAAACGCAGAGCAAAATAGGAATACTTTGACAATTGTGCGGATTTCTTTTCCATTACGGGCAAATTATAGAAGTATTTAGTGTGTGAAAGTTTACGCTTTATAATGAAGTGGCAGCTGTAGAGAAAGCATCCAGAAAAAGGAGGAACTCCTAGCTAAGTTATATAGGACCGAAACAAAGATCTCCTCATGTTATATAGCAAAATGAGCGATCAGCAGCACGTAAGTTTAGAAATAATATAAACTATTAAAAATCATTACCTTCACTGCATAATGTAATTGATCCCCAATCCCCATAAATATGTATAGAAAAAGTAATTGCTTTAATTGCAGATGTCTAGGCAATCCGACGATGAAGACGACCTCGAGATTTTACGTTTAGCAGCGCTTAAATCGCTGCATCACAAAAAAGAATTGGTGAGTTCGTGTCATATGCCTTCGAGTCAACAGAGAAATTTGTCGGTGCCCAGTGCAAAATATCCACATAAGCGCTTATTGCCAGGGATGAATTATATAAATGACCCAGTTAAAAGAGGCTATTACTTAGAGGAGCAGATATTAAGACAGCCAATAAAACCCGTAGATAACTATGAGAGAATATACGAAAAAATAGATATAAATGAGCCATACGTTCCGCAGCAAATGTGTTCGAATAGTGCACCGATGTCGCTAATTGTAAATAATGGATGGAACGCAGACGTCACAAGTACAACAAATGGATATCCAGCATTATATCCAGCACCAAACTCAAAAGATAATATAGGATTACCTGTTGGCAACGTTCAGCTTTCTCCACGAAGCATGGCATTCGTAGCCGAAAATAACGATATATTAATGAGGAGGAAAGGGGAAAATACATCGCCACATTATACGAGATCACCTTCTCCATGTTTCAGAATGCAAGACTACAATCCAAGTTCTCCAGTATATCATCAAACATCACCAGGCCGATGGTCAATGACACCCCCTCCAAAATCAAAATCACGATCACCCCCACCTAGAAATCGCTGGAATTATCCTCATCGAAGGTCGGATTCCCGTTCCCCTATACTTCGACGTCGAACTTCTTCACGTTCTCCGCCTGTAAAAGGACCTCCATCACGATACACTTCTCCGCATCGGTATTCCTCGTGGTCACCGAAGTACCCCAACAAAAGGTTGCGATCGAGATCGCCCTCCATGCACACACAGAATAGGCCAACACATTGGCGAATATCTCGCTCGCCTATAAGACATACACGCCATAGAGATAAAACGAAGTCGCCTGTTAATCCTATTGGAAAGAAGAGAAGTTCACCAATTCCTAGGCGCTCACATAAGAGTCGGAAAAGTCCCAACAATCCAAAGCGTTCATCGTCATACGGTCAAGATGAAGCTCGGCACAATCATAGTCATAAATCCCCTAGGTACATGGCAGTTCATACAGCAAAATCACGATCTAGGTCACCCAACAGAAAGATTTCTAGACGTTCAAATGAACGTAATTCGCTATTTACACAGCCGGCGAGAAGGAACTCACCTAGTAACAACAATGGGCGTAGGCGAATGGATGAATCGTCCACGAATGGATACAGAAACAGAGGGAGGAAACGATCAACAAGTCCGATTTCTAACAAGACAAAAGCGACTAGGTCTCGAACTCCCGATAAAAATCGAAGGGATGATAGTAGAAATAAAAGACCCGAAAGGAGCACGAGAAAAGGAGAAGAAAGTATAAGTCTTACAAAAGTTAAAAGAAACAGTACTGGAAATGTTTCACAGCATTTTAGTAATGGTAAACAGGCTGAGGATGAGAATGCTGAGAAATCGATTAATACTAATGAAATGGGGGATGTGAAGAAAATAGAAGAGAAACAGAAATCCGCAGAAGCAGCGACTGATAAAACTAAATTGCAAGGCAACGAAGAAGATAACATAACAAAATATGAGGAGCTACCAGAAGAAAATAAAGAGGAGAACTCGAGCGATGAATCGATCGACGATGGTATTGATCTGTTTCCCTCTGATGAAAGCGAGTATGAAAACGAGGGACGCTTCAAGTTAGGAATGAACACTAATGAGCGGAATGAGAACGTGCCTGTACCTTCATTCAGAAAACTGGGCGAACCTGTGGCGTTAGATGTAGCAAAGGATCTAAAAGAAGTTGGTAACTCAAGCTCGTCTCAAAAAGGCAATTCTGATAAACGCCGCAGTAACCGCGATAGATCAGAACGTAGTCGATATGAAAGCAGTAGGCGACGTGGCGAGAGGTTAAAAAGATCTGAGACAAGCAGAAGCAGAAACGATAGGCGAAGAAATGAGACGTCCAATTCCAGCAGAAGAGATTATGAGGAATCTTCTAGACATAATGACAAACGAAGATCTGAACGCCCAATGTTTAAATCAACTTTTCAAGCGATAGACAATGAAGGTAAATTTTATTTACGCAGTTTAAAAATATTTGTTATTTTTTATTTCTTACAGCTAACAAAACTTCCGGAAAACGTGCCGAGGAGAACGATATCAATGGCAAGAAGAATTCTATGCCTCTAAAGAAGAAACATCGCAACGAGGATGACCAAGGTGAATAAGATTATATTAATTTTGTCTACCTTTTAAACAATATTTCTATTATTTTGCAGAATCTACAGAAAAAGAAGTCGTGCAAGAGAAATTATCATCGGTGGTTAATTCAAGCTCGGGCAGCAATAACAGTACAAGGACAAGTGGAAAAAAGCCTATTCATCTCCGGTTGGGAGCAATGACAAACACATTCAAGGCGCCAAAGAAATCATCGCTGTGGAATTCCTCACAGGATAAGGTATCGTTGTTTTTATACTTGAATAAAAATTTGCTTTCTCATCCTTCGTCTAGAGTATTATTTTGTGATTTACAGCATCTTAGATTTTTATTTTAAATTGGTTTAACTTTCTTATGGATGTAAATCAAAAAACAACTTAGTTATTTTTCTCCAACAGTCCCATATAAAGTAATTTTGTAGATAATTGTAAACAAGTTTTTACACATAGAATTGTGTAATTCCACCAACACTTCTATGAAACGTTTTCTTTTTTTTCAAAATAAATTTTTAAACTTCAGATAAAATGTAAAATAATAGAATAGAATTAGAATGGGATTTTTATTAAGGAGAGTTCGTTTTGAAATTGCGTGCATACTGTTGTTGTAATTTTAGAGTGGAAAATAAGCATATTCTTTTTATTTAAAATATATAGAATTTAATATATAAGAATGCTTGTTATTCTTGAGGCAATAGTATACAACAAAACTGAATTTAATCCTTAGAATCTACGAACCAGGTTATGTAAAATCATTTTAAAGGAAAGGAATGCACAAATTTAGAATTTTTTTTATTACTTTTTTTTTGTTTAATTTTTTTTTTTCATTACTTTTTTTTTGTTTTAGTTATAAGTTGTTGAGATGTTTATTGAATGAAATAGTTTTAAATTTAATTTGTTTTTAAATTAAATGAACAAACGAACAGCCTCCTGCGTTAAAGCATTCTAAGGGTTAACAATAATACTGTAAAATTTAAATGATTTAAGCCATTTAATTTTCCAAGAATGTTTAGATTTATAAGAATCTAGCCTAGTTATAAGCTAATGAAATAATTTATTACACTTGTTTGGCCAATTTGTTGTTTTTTTATATATTTCATTTCTATATAAAACTATTAAATGAAGATCATTGTTGTTAATAGTAATCTAAGTGCGTTTTTTTATTTTTAATTTATATGCGTGAAGTACTATATGTTTGTATACAAGCTAGTATATGTTTTTCTCTTATATTTATTTTTGACGCTAAAAAATCTGCGTTTTCTTTATAAGGGGATGACGTGGTATATTTTCTTATTGAAACAGTGAAACAGGTATGAATCCAAATGTTTTCATTGAGTTATATTTTTAACAAAGAAAATTCAAGAATTGGAGCATAGGTAGCCCATATTAAATGAAATATAGCAACGAAGCGTGACTGTGGTGTCTTTAGCCCTAGGTGTGCAATATTTTATAAATTTTCAAAACAAAATTCTGAGACAAGTAAAAATTCAATATTTCTGCTTTGTATTCTACAAAAACTTTTTCTAAAAACAACAAATCAACAAATTGTATTTCCCTAAATTTTTCTATTAACATAAATGTAGATATTTTAAAAAAATTAAATATTTTCAATACATCTAGGGTTAAATCGGTGTAATATTATCTGATTGTTGGCTTTTTTCAAAGGGAATTATTTTGCCACAAAAGCAAAAAACGCAGATACAGCGAAGAGGGGCATAACGAACTCTCTTTGAATTAATCCTGCATAAAATGGATACATAATACAATTAAGTGGACAAGTGTTGTGATAATAAAATGTTCCTAATAAGATTGTATTATAATTTTCGTTTTGTTGTTTTATAAAATAGTTTATAACGTTATTTAAAATATGAAAAAGAACAACTATAATGTTGAGAGAAAAAATTAAAAAAAATCACGGAGAAACAACAGTCTACTTCCGAAAGCAGAAGGCCAATAAACAAGGAAACCGGATGGATGTGAACGACTTAAGCTGCAATATGAAGAAACTTAAAATACTTTTAAGCTTTACAAAATATTCCTCAATTTTCCAAACTTTAATCTTTATAAGATAAAACAAAGTAGGCAATAAGAAAGCAAATCATCTAATCCCAAAAAATTACAGCTGTTTTAAGGAAACCGAGGAGAACTGGCAAACTGATATTTATTTGATCACTAGGTTTGAATTGTGTACACCCTTTGTTTACTGCGATAATTCTCCATTCAGCGATATGACCAACCAAAATGGCAGAGTGTTATCATCTTCCTGAGGTATTAAAATTATGTTTTATTTTGCCTGGTCAACATTCATCGAATCATCCAAATATTAACCGCGAAGTCTATGCAAGCATCTTTCATTGGACCATCATTGTTTCCACACCGTAGCAGTGCATGCAGAGTCAGAATCTGTTTGGATACCACTGGAAATCGCCAATATGCAGTGGATTTAGTCATACTTAATTTTTGTTGTTATTGTAAATAAAGCATTGTACTGTCTTCATGCAATTACAAATGTCTCCTTTCAAATAAGTTGTAAAGATAAAATAAAAACATAAAACTGAAAATGTCTGACGTTTTCCTAGTTAGATTTCAAGTTCAATTATTATGACGAAAAGGGAAAGTATTTTCGTTTGGCCATGCTAGGCTTAGGATATCCCTACTCTACAAGACTATTATTATATGCACAAATAAAATTTGTCAGCTTTTGAGTTCTATATTCGATTGGCTTTAAATATGAAGGATTCAGCGTTAGTTGAATTCCCCAAATGTGAGTCATAATATTAACAAAAACAAATTTTATTTATGATTTTACAACAACAGAAAGTTCAACAATCATTAACAGAAGGCACTGCAAAAAACAGCAGTTAAATTTGATTTTAAAACTAGAATATCACTCTAGCGATGGCCGTCGTATCCACCACTTCCCGAGGCACCATAACTGCCTGCTTCCTGCTGTTCTGCAATCCCGGCACCAGCAGAGCTGCCACTGTCGTATCCACCTTGTGCTCCCAGTTTTGCAACAATTAGAGTCTCTTGTTCAATGCTCTGGGGATGTCCAGATCCAGAAGAAATTTGATAGGCTTGTTCGCTAATACCGCCGCTGTAGCTGTTTGCACCGTATTGTGAATCCCCATATCCACCAAAGCTACCTCCACTGTATCCACCACCATATGATCCTCCGCTACTTTCACTGAATCCTGAGATTTGAGAAGATTCTCCGTGAACGGGAACCGGTACCTGTTCCTTAATTTTTATAATCTGCGGAACGTGAACAGGATATGGTTTCGACACGGGTACAGGAACTGGAACCGAATGTGGGATTTTTACTGGATACGGAACTGGGACCTTTACGGCGACTGTTTTTGTAATCCGAATTACTTTTGGTGGCAAGTTAGGCTGGCCGACAACGGTGCCAAGATGTTTTAAATCGGTTACTGGTCCGTAAGCACCATCATCATATCCTCCTCCAAAACCTCCACCAGAGCCATGGCCAAGAGATATTCCAGCTGATGTAAAGTGGAATAGCGCAAGTAAAAGGGGAGCAAACTGAAAATAATATGATAAATATAATTCGTTTATTTGTTCTATAACATGTCCTTACTTTTGTGAACATTTCGCCCAACTTAATTTGTGCGGCGTCGTATAGAGAGAAACAGCGAGTGATAGTGATTAAAAGGCAAATGAAGGTTTATATAGAGCAGCTGTACCTTCACTTAAGCTTGATTGAAGCTAACCGCTTGTACTTCCCGAACCTTTCGGTTTTTTGCAGGTCTAAACGAGTTGTTTAGTTGTTCCAATGAATGTCGGCTGTTATACAATTACGAAGAAAGTAGTAAAAGTCAGAAGCAATTTCAGATGGCCTCAACTGAAAGTACCATCGATCTACGGAAGACATTTTTTTATGTAGCCACCGAAACTGTGACGGCTGATTCAGTAAAAATAATTTCATAATTTTGTGATGCATCTTTATGTTTGTTACTGAAAACAATAATTAACATAACTATCTTTTTTCTCCTAATATATATTGCATTCCTATCATAAACAGGAAAACAACGGCTATTTCCATTCTCTTTTTCTCTGGTGTTTTATCTGATTAAAACACGAAATGAGAGGAAGTAATTTCTGTTGAATGCTACAAGCATGTGTTGGCTGTGAAATTTATATAATAAGTGTTTAAAATCAGTTTCATTGAATCAAAGACGTAAAATATGTATAGTTCATTTGTATAGTTCTTTAAATTCTCACAATTACTAATCCACTATCTATAAAATGCCTTTTCCGGAGACCGGAAACCGGTTTGGTCTGCACAGTGTTTCTGGTGTAGTTTTTATCCGCATAGCCACCACCACATCATTCGTTAAAAAACTGCCCCAGGATTTTAATAAATAACCAGCACTAACTTGGGCTGGGCAGTTAAATACTTACAACAAATTATTGCAATTTAATGGAACTTCTTTCATGAGCATTAGGTGGTGTATCTGATGCTTATAGCAATGCTCTATGGTATAGAAATTATGAAACTTAAACACATTAGAGAGCAAATTGAGCCTTATGAAGATGGCTGTGTACAATTTTCTGTTGAGTACATTTACATGTTAGGAAAGTATTTCTTTTTCCTTTTATTTTCTTACATACTTCCGAAGATTAAAAACAAAAGAATAAAAACATCCAAGGGATTCAGCGTTTGCTTTTTACTTCAAACAAATTCGTAGACCACTTGGAATAGATTTTATGACTTTTGATTAATTAATTTAATTCGTATTCAAATTTTAACGATACTTTATATCCAAATAAAAAAATTGTAAAAGCCTACATGTTTTTTATTCCCATCAGATCATAAGAGGACTGCTAAAATCCTAGTGTGAATTTAAAATATTTTTTATTACAAATTTCTGCAGACATTCTTACAAGCATATACGTGCAGTCAAATTGATAAAATATATTTATAATTCCAGTTACGTTGGACCTGTGATATGAGTGTTTTTATTGAACTTTCAGGTTACATTTGAAAGTGGTAGAAATCCTTTTAAAAAAAGAATCATTTTATGTTATTTGCTTTTTTTGATATGTAGAAGCTAAAATTTTGTGAAATAGAAATTTTCTAAAAAATGGACTTATAACGCCTTCAAATTAAATGACTCATATATTCATTAAGTATTTTTCTAAAATATATACCTTTATTACAAGTATCTCCTTCATAATTTAAATAGTTAGGCGAGTTAATAGAATTCTGGTTGCTTTATATAAAAGATTTCATATATTTTTCAAATCGTATTTTTAATCTGTCTAGATCTAAAATCATTACATAAAATCATTGTTTAGTTGGTTTTGATATAAAATGATGTATTTAGAAATTATGTTCTCCATTTTGCAGCTAACTTTTCTAATAAATGATAACTTACACTAAGGTTTATTATTACTGTGTTTGGTTTGTAGAAAGATCTTTTGCTTAAAGTTAAAAATTTGCCTATAAAAATTTCTATTAGTTTTGGGAATTTCCAAATTACTTTTTGCACGTGGTTTTATAAGAATTTGCAAAATTACATATTAATATAAGAGGAATATTTATAACTATGAGTTAAATCAATGTATACATATAATATAATTAATTATTATTTAATATTACTATTATAATTTTAGTTTGTTTTTCGTAGTGCTACATTTTTCATAGAAGGACATTGTTTTTCTACTTTTTTCAAGGCAAAAGTTTGTTTTTTTTTCTATTACTTCTAAATAAAAGTATGTTAATTCCATAAATAGCTTTATTACAAAAATCTTGTATTATATAACCGTTAAGAAACCTATTATACATGAGTTAAGATTATTAACAAAATTATAACTATTAGTAAAAAAATATTACTGAAGATAAGCTAATATGCGGATCTTTTTGTACGGGGGCGATTCATTTAAATTACTTCAAGTAATTTGAAAAACTGTGATGTAAATTTCGTGCGTCCTATTATTAGCGACAAGTTATGATTTCGATAAAAGTCAGTCGATTTTAAAATATAAATGTGTGGAAATTCATAATTAAGAAAAGTTCATTACTTTTATTTACATGCATAAACTGTTTTAGGGCTTTAAATGCACATAAGAAATCAACACAGGAAATGAATCGAAATAACGATATGTGTGTGCTATTTGATTACCGCACACATATCACAATAATTTAAATTGAAGAAAAGAATTTTATTTGGTCTATATCTTCTAAGTGTAAAACTAATAGTACAACTAATAAGTAAACTATATTTACTAACACAAACTAAAAAAAACTATCTTAAAAAAATAGCTAACGATAAGACAATTAATAAAACTCGTTTATTTAAACGAGTTGTAAACGAGCCTGTATTTACAGGCTTACATAATTCAGGAGTGATACTTTGAAAATAAATAATTTCCAATAAAGAGGTGAGTTTTAGAAAAATGAGAAAGTATGAGAAAGTATGAAAGTATCTATGAACCGTTTGTGTATTTTTTTTTTTTTTTTGTTTAGATCATTTTGTTTTCTACACCCACTCGGCATCTACTACTTTCCTTTTATTATATTTAGTGTATTATAATTATTAAATTGCTGATGATACTGCTTAAAAAATGAAAATTTTTTCCAAAATTGCACTTGACAACTTTTTAGTCTTAATTCAATATATGGGCCCAATTAAAAATTAAAAGATAAATATGTTTTCAAATTTTCTAAAAAAATGACCTCTACTCTACTATGACCTCTCTACTTTCAAATATATCGACCCAATTGTTAAACATTCCAGCAGAAAAATGTTTTCGAGTAGTCCAGTTTTTTATGTCAATGAACCACTTCATCCAGATCCACACAGTAATAAATGTATAGCATAGTGGTGTCATGATAAGGAAGTAAGCGTGGGGAAGCGTGGTGTTATGACATTCTAACCCTTCAGGCGGGACATTTATACTGGCGAGATTTTGTGTTGCAAGATGCGGCAGCGATCTAAATCAATGTTTGTGGAAAAGGGTATTTATTATTTACATGATATTACCATGTTTTGTTTAACTACTCTTTGTAAAATAAGCCAGTGTTTTGATTTGTGCGTTAAATCTTCCAGCCCCAGAGGGTGGGAGCAAGTGGGAGCCAGTCGAGGATCTCAGGTTAATACGCGGCATTCTACAACAAATACCGAAACGTGATACAGTGCCTTATTCAGAACGGCTGGGAACTATTAGATGGGACGAGGTAAACAAAGTGTCCTAAATTTAACCAACGGGCAGATACTAAAAAAGTATAGTGGACTAGAGTAAATATATTACACTGAAATAGTTTCAATACTTCAATACTTTCAACAATTTCTATATTAGTCTGTAGAATTTTGATGAACTTCAAGAAGGTTTTATAGTCTTATAAATAATGAAAACGATATTTTAATTTTGTTCACCTTGATTCCAAATGAGTTGGCAAATATAGATTTGTATTTTATATTTTTCCCCATTTCCACGCGTACAAATTCTATGCAAAGTAACGCGTCTCTCAGCAGCTTCAGGAACTCACTGATCCCGAATCTTTTTGAAATTTAAGTGTTGATATTTAGAGTCAATTCAGCATTGATTTAGCAGTAGAGTAGAAATATTCCTCATTCCATTATTCTAGACGGCATTTTAAAGAATGTTGTGCAGAAACATTGCGTTTGTTTTATCTATAAACGATATATATCAAATAAATCTCCAAAAAATTGTAGCACGACAAAATAAAATCATCACTCAGGTCACAGTGAAGCATGTATTGTATTATATATGATGAAATTAAGTTTGTGATATGAACATTCGCCTTTTAAAAATGCCAATCTTATTAAAAATTTTCCTTTTTCCTCCTACACTCATTGAGTAACCAGATATGTCAATTTTCTGAAACTGTTTAGTTAAAATATAATTCTAACGAATTTTCTACATCAAATAATTATATCTAATTTCTAGCTCACAACCGAGGACAGGACTGCTAAAGATGTTGAAAATCACTTTACTTCTCTTCTTGAAAACATAAGAAATTATCGAATTCTGTCTGAGATGTTAAAGGATTTAGAAAAGGCTACACGTGTAAACTTGCCTTTGCTAAAGAAGAAAAATATATTTGCAATTTTCCTAGAAGAAAATAAGGAAGAATTGAGACGCAAAATGTCTCAGAGCGGCGAGAAGTGTATATTCACTCGCTTTGCCTCGCAACAGTTCAAACAACTCAGCGAAGAGGAAAAGCAGAAGTATATAATCACCGCAGAACAAATGAACCAATCACACAAAGATTTCTACGCTAGTTACGAGTATGCAATTTTAGAAAACTTGTTATATAGCTCACATTTCTATTTTCTAGTATTGAACAGAAAACTCCTAATAGGGCTGGAAGACCTGAAGATGTACATCACCCTGCAGCATTCCTTTGGAAGCATAAAAAGAAAAAAGATGAAAATAGTAATTTAAAAAATAATAATTCTTTTTATAATTATAATATTTTTCTTAATAGTGACTTTTTCTGCTGCAAAAAAATTATATGCTACCTTAAACAGAACTCAAAAAATAAAGTGGATTCTTCAATTTCTTGAAGTGGAAAAAGGTCAAAAGGTTCTTATACACTTCAATTCAAATGTTTTATATTTTAAGCATATTTCATAATATAGTTAAGCTTGCAACAATATAATAAGGCCCAGAAGATGTTATCAAAGGACGATATTGTAGCAATTGATGAATATGAAGGCCGGCCTAAAAAATTATCAGCATACAATTGCTTTATGAAAGATTTTCTCGGAAATAGCGATAACAACCGCGGTAATTGGAAGGGAAGGTTTAAAGAGGCAATCGAAGAATGGAAGAATTTAGGACCAAAAAAGAAAGAGAAATATGAAAAAATCGCAGATGAAGTTAATGTTCAAAGTAAACAGATGAAAACAATATCATAACAATATCTTTACAGATGCGCAAAACTTACGTGGACGAATATATCGAATTTATCAAATCACTCCCATCAGATCGTCAGACTATAGAAATGAATAAAATATTGCATAAAGATAAGAAAAGTAGTGTTAAGCGAAAATCTAAAAGTATAAGCGGAACAGATAGCACCAGGTTAGACTTACAGGATGAAGAAGTTTTAGCTGTAATTGAGACAAGCCAGCAGAGTAAAAATGATACAGAACCTAGGAATGTTACGGATAGTAGTGCTTCTGAAAATGAAGAAATCTTAAGTCCGGACGTTGAATTGAGTCCAGTAAAGAAGAGACGTAAGCCTAATAGTCTAGAAGGGTCAGCAAACGAAGATAATAAATCTAAAAATATCTTTACAAAAGTTGATCCTCCATCCATTACAAAGAAAAAAAAGAAGTTAAACAGCATGTCTGAGGCATCAGACCAGCATGAATGTGAAACTTCAATTTTGAACAGTTTACAGCAATCTATATCGAAAAGTACGAGAAAAATCAAGTTAAGCACATCTGAAGCATCAGATCCACAAGAATATGAACCCTCTATCATGAACATTTCAGATCGATCTGTAAATAAAAGTAAGAAAAAAAAGAACAGTCTGTCTGAAGCATCAGATCAGCAAGAAAGTTTTACTTCAATTATGAATGCTTCACAGGAAACCATACCTTTGTCAGAAAAATTGCCTAGGTAAGATCAGCATTATTTTTATATAAATATATATAATCAGTATAATCAGCATTATTTTTCTAGTTCTGTCTATAAATATTACGCTACAATGATTTACAGTGGACCAAAGGAAAAAGCTAAACGCTCGTTTAAACGTCTAAGTTACGAGGAAATAGAAGCCGTTACAAAAAAGTATGAAAAAGCTAAGAGAAAATATCTGAAAGCGGTTGAAAAGCAAATTAAAAGTCCTCCTCATGAGGTAATTGCAGTTTTATTATTATTTATACTTTTTCCATTCTGTTAATATCTTGTAGGAGTCACAAAAGTGTTTTAGCCAAGATGAGATATCTAATGAAATGTTCTCAGGCTTCTCTGATTCAAACTGACATCAGAAATAAAACCTAAAAGTGTATCAGGATCTCTTTGTTTTGTTGCCTGAAGATTTGGTAGAAATTGGCAAGATTTGATATTCATGTCCACCGAAAAAAATGATACAATCCAAATTGCATAATATAAAGAAAGCGCGCAAGAACCTAACCGATTTCTTGCCGTAATATGTTAGAACTTTCTTGATTTGACCTTACTACCTGAGCCTAATAGAACATATACAACTTGTGCAAAAGTGAAGTTGCAAGAATGATAAATATTCAAAATAAATATAAAATTTTATAAATTGATTTACATAGCTTTTAGATACGTTTTTTAATTTGACGCTATACCAATTGTATCCATACTCCACAATCCAAATTGTATTGATATTTTTCTGCAATTGTTTGAAACCTTCAAAGACTAGTACCTCAAAATTACATTGATTGGAAATAGTATACTCTTCAAATAACGCATAAAGTACCGGAAGTTATAAAGACTAAATAAAATAATACTCATTTCATCAATATTGAGATTTCTCTACCCATTTTATTTTATTTTTCATAAGATTGACTTTTGACCCACAGTAAAACCGACTTTATTTAATAAGACCTTCTCTATGAGATACATGCAGAATCTGGCGGACATAAGTATCAAAATGCTCAATGTTACCCAAATTCCATGCTCTGTGAATTCGTATATGAGTAATAATTTTTTTTTATCGTGTCTAGTGTAAAATTAAGAAGAATTACCAGCATTACAAAAATCCTTTAACATTTTTAATAAATACTTAAATTTTACAATCAAGGATTTCCAAGAAATATTTAGTGATCTGCTCTTTAAAATCAGTATCAAATAAAATTTGGATCAAGTATGTTAATATAAATAAGTTATGATAAGCTTGAACTCTCTGCTACTGCCCGTTCTCATACAGATGAGAGGTCTTGCTAACGGATTCGGTGAATTTCGCAAAAGTAATACGCATCGTGTTGTTTTTAGTTTTTCGTACATAACTTACGAAGTAATATTAGGTATTTTGTTAATATATCATTTTAGACAAAAACAAAAATTGTAAGTATTCCCAATTTCACGCGGGCGGTCGCTAGTAGATTATAAAATAGTACAAGTGACATTAAAAGTACTTGTAACGATTATATAAAGGGCCACTGGCCAGAGATGACTAACCCATAAAATTTAAAAGAAATTTAAAGTATTAGTTGGGTCTATATTTATATCATTTTTATTACGACGCTAACTAAAATCTAATGGGTATCACAACAGTACATTTTATAAAATTTTTCTGGCATAAGAACGTATAATCATTTTTGGTTGAACCAAAGATGACTAACCCAGCCACGCGAATTTTCAGTATGAACAACTAACTTACACATGCGCTGGGTGGTAGTTCGGGTAAATATTTCTTGTTCGCCATATGTGACTAATCCTCTGACTAAATAACCATGTAACACATTTAACGGATTTTAAATTGCGAAATGACTAATATTTTACAAATTTCGTAATTGTAAGGTAATTCCTTTTTTTAATTAGGATAGTGTAAATAGTTTTTTCAATATGTCAACTCTTCGAATAGCCTCTAGCAAGTAGTAAAATCTTATTATCAACGTTTTAACTCTTTTAATGTCATGGCTGCCTCATGGCCCCTCATATGTCCAATAAAGATTACAAATAAAGACCAACACATTTTAGTCACCTTTCCAATAACCAAAATTAATGTTACATAATCTCAGAATTTTGAGCAAGTAATGATATACGCGAATCTCTTAGAAATTAACGAAGCAATGAATTTTTTAAATAGAGAACAAAAAATATTTCAAGCTTTACTATATAAATTGCAGAAATTTCATTTTGATAATAAGTTGTCGTCGATCCAAACATGCAGCACAACAACATTACATCGATCAGGAAAAAGGAAAAATGATAAGGACATCTGAACAAAAATAAAGGAATAAAAGAAATAGTATAGGAGAGAACTATGCTTGTGACTTTTGAGAATTTGTTTCCTTGATTTTGAAATCCTAGTACCTTCAAAACTTTTCCGAACATCTTCAATTGTTGTCAGTAATAGTTACTGAGAAATATGAAAACAAATGAATAAAGTGCTAATATCATGATACAATCTCTTTGAGATAGGCACATAAATGAGAAAAGTATCACCCATATCAATCCAGTAACTCCCTAACAATTCCAAAAAGATAGGGGAAAAAAAATACAAAGCTCTTGAATGTATAAGCATAAATCTTACTGCTCCATTGCTTTATATTGGTGTATAATTTATAAAATAAGTCCGATAATTTTAAAAATATACCTTATAAGTCAGCATTAGAGTTAATTTTAAAACTATATAGGAACTATAAAAGACCGAACTTCTTTAATACATAAACATTTTTCCGCTAAAATTCCAAAAACACTTTTTACATGAATAAATTTTGAACATTATTATTTAAGTTTAAATAAAATTATTAATCAGTATTATTATATATACATACTTAATCTCAAGAAACTACAGATGATGTCAGCCCTTAACCATTAGATCACGCAGTAGAATTGACTAATTTTTTAGTTGGTATTAGGCAACTGCACAGAATAAAATAATTCCACGTATTTTGAGACAATTGTTAATTTTTTATTTCGTCCCAAAACATATAATTTAAAAAGGTCGCCATATAGCCCTATTCCTTATATTTTATTATAAGATATTTACTTAAAAACAGTTAGCTTAATTAATTTCAAATAACGAAGGAGAATTTTTAAAAAGAGAATTTAAAAAAATTAATGAAAGGTTACCTATTAATTCAGAGATCATATGCTTTAATTACACTAACTCACTCTTATACTGTACATTGATTTGCTGGCGTTCTAGATTCGGTTATATCCAGTACTGGAACTCATATTGCAATTAATAAAAGGACGAAATATATTCAAACAAAAGTCCTTTATCAGATTAAACTGTTTAAAGATCGTAAGGGGAATTAAATTTTGAAAAACGAATAACTCAAATTTTTCTCATAAAAGTTATCATATTAAAAACAACATAATTTAATGGCTGTATATAGGAAAAATGATACAACACAAAAATATAATAATTGTAATAAGTTTTGCAAAGGAGTAGTTATAATAAAAATGAAAATTGTGTTAAATATAAGTTATTTCAAGAGAACAACTATAACTGAAGATCTGATCAAAAGTGGTAAAATATAGAAGAAGTGATAGAACACAAGGAGTAAGTATTAAATGTTATTACTAGCTTGTTGTACCGTGAAGATGGTATACACGATAATATTTGCTTATAAAATCTTCGATAATTATATGGTAGTAACAATTATTTACGAAAAAATCACACAAATGAGTGTGTTTAGTATTTTATTTAAAACACCTTAAATAATTTATCTTGCCGCAAAATTTTCCGTAGATTTCTGTTCTATAATTATTGTATTTATTTAGATTCTATACTATATACTATAATAAGCTGTCTACGATGCACACAAGAGATATAAAAGCAGTTTCAATACTTTCACATATAAAATTTATTAATTTAAAAATAGCAAAATGAAATATTATTTTTAACAAACACTTCCAAAATAAAAACTGTTAAGAATTCATTATCACAGAGAAAGTCTTATTTTATCTTCACTTTTCCACAAATTTTAAAACGTACTTTGTGAGTAATATAATGATGGTAGCAAGTGGAATGCTCTATCGAAACAGTATAATAATTCAGATTAAAGTTGCCTATCAATCTGCAATACAGAAGTGTTTAAAATGTTTAAATATTTCAAGAAAATACAAATTACCTTTATTAACTTATATCTGTAAAAATTAGTGAAAACTGTAAACGGAGTGGTGAATAGACAAATTTCACACACACCTGAAATTTTGCTCAACCGAAAAATGCAAGCTAAGGCTCAGCAAAATACAGGCACGAATGAAAGATATCATTTAACCGTTAATAAATACAGAAAATTTAAAATTTAATAAACATTGTATTCGTTTTCCCAATAATATTTTTTTGGAGAATAATGGTATAAAACATCCATTCATTCATTACTTGAGATTTCAATACATTTTTTAATAAAACTTTAATATAAACTTAAATAATCAACTATATAATTAAATATATATCATAAATAAAAAACGAAACGAAAGGTACTATGTTAAATTGTTTTACTTTTGTTTTTTAATATACTAAAATCAGTTAAGAACTTTCATCGAAATAATACTAAAATGAAATTTAAGAAATAAAGATCATTGAAATTAATATTAAAAATTAAATTGAAAATAGCCATACCAACATTAAGCGCGATACTACGGCATGAATTATTTTAAACCTTTTATTAAAATCCAGTGTATTGCCAGTTAATAAATTGCAGCCATTGGTTTTTTACAAAGACAAAATATGTTTGAAATAGAAAGCAGTAAATAATGTAATTTCTTTAAGCTAACACTTTTATCACTGTCACAATATTACTTTGACTAATTTCCGTTTTTTTATACTAACAAGGCGATAAAAATTCCGTACAATCATTCGTTTACAATTTCCTTGACCATGCCAGATAATTCAGACCCACAATCGTCACAGGATATTGGAATCCATAGGTTTAACGGAAATCAACCATATAATGTGTAAAACGTGTAGAGATTTAAGAAGTTATACAAGAGAGCAAGCCCCAACACTAGGCTTCCAATCTAACAACGGTCGCCACTGTGTGATCAGGTCGAGGTGTTTCGGCGAACTGACGATGACCAGAGTGAATGCTTCAATTGAAAATTTACACTTTTCGTGCAGGTCCGAGCTTCGAAGGCAGAATTGTTCTTGGGAAGAATTGCGCATGTCAGCACATACAGCATAAAACCTGAAAGGTTATAAATGGTATGTACTTTTGACTTGATGTAATAAAAGGAACTAAAAATAATAAGGTCTCCGTTTAGCAGATTGGTCCTAAAGTGTCCCAATGGGACTCCCTCTTTCCGTGCAATAACACACCCTGGGATCTATCCTCCCGTGAAAGTACGGAACCATCGATGGGCAAGGACTTGTCGTTTAACATTTTTACTCCCCTAGTCTGGCATTTTATAAAACTAGACCGCAGCATATTGTCTAATGAGTAACAACGAAAAAGTACCTTCAATAATAAACCCGATAAACGGACCATGAACTGGAAACCTTAGACGCCATTTACTCGGTGCTGAAGTAAAATCTTCCTTTATTTAGACTCATTAATCCGGCGGAAATCTCGGGACCTAGTGTGTCCCTAATTGAATCACTGGTGCCAATATCCCAATTTGAAATTAGCCTTCCAATTTTTATTACCCGTGTGTTGATTAGTTTATTCAGGGAACGTGGTCGATACTAAAACTTAGAATCATAAAAGTAGACTTAATTTTATGGTCAAATTCAAAAAGAAAATTGCAAACAAGTATAACTAAAGCTGTCCACAGTAATTCCCCCGCAATATTGCGCTAAAAGGGATATTCATCAGTTTGGCGTAATTATAAGTTGCGATTTTGTACGCGAGCATATTTGATTTTGAACCGAAGGTCGTCAGGTAAAATGATACGAACCGGAAATTAAAGCCACTTCCTCTCACATCAGCCCCAATTGCCGTATTGTCAACAATTGTAATTTGCTTAAAGCTCATTCAAAAGAAAACCAGCACGCACTTACAATTGCTCATCTCTTAAAAGCTTACTATGGCTGCCGTACAATGGCCAAGCGAACAATATAAATCGCAAATCGAACTTTCTTCAATGAATTCGCAGCGAAATCGTTTCCGATTAAATGTTTAATTAGATATCTATTTAAGCAACTGAATTTTACAAACTAATTCATATCTGTTACTAAGTGAATCCCAGAAATTTCGGGCAATCATACTCATGAGTGTATTAAGGATAATACAGTGAATTCTCGATATGAACATAACTTTTGATATGTTGGTGATTGTTAATATATCAATTTTTCATAATAATTCTCTATGAACGAATTTTCAAAAAAATTTTTCTGCACAAAATTTGACTTGTTTTCATAAAATCTTCTACCGCTAAGAAAATTAGCAAAGGTAAGTACTATATTGATATTTTTCCATAATACATGTATATGCAAGTTTTCAAAAGAATACGAAAATTACAAATATAAAAATAAATAATGATGAATAGAAACCTGTAGATAACATGTTACATTTCTAGTAATATACTTTCTTCTAGTAGTGTATAAGTGTAAGTGTAGATTTTTGGTTTTGGTTATAAAAAAATGGGAATTTTAGGTAATTTTGTTTTATTTTGATACTATTTTCAATATTTTATAATAAAACTTGTTATTGTCTTAAAAATAAGAAGGCTGAAGTTTTATGTTATGCACTTTTGCCCGTTTGGAGTTTCTCGAAAAGTTTGACTTTCATCGATTTTTTTTTAAGAAGTTAGCAGAAAGTTAGTTAGTGATTTGAAATAGAATTAACAGAAGTGTGCTCTTCTATGTTATTATTGGTTTTTCATATTATATTAATTCGAAAGTCATTGAGAACACTTCGTGAATTTATCGTTACGTTTTTTATAAATATAAACACGTAAGGAACCTTCCTGCGCTTTAGCCAAACTTACTTGCATTTGTAATCCTAAAATTCGTTATTAAATTGTTCTTAATCCTTAAACAGACGAATTTTATGGAATAACTTCAAAAATCTGCCGCATGATATCTCTCTGAATTATTTTTGGCAACCCCATTTCATATTTGTTAAGCAGTGCCTTTGAAACAGAATGGAAGTAGACTCCATGGCGAGAGGCCACACCTATGGCTTTAATGTCTATGAGGGTTACGTAAACGAAGGTGAGGCTCCATTACGCTTATTAAAGTGTATTTTCACAATTTCTTCTTTGATGGTTTCATTTCCGTATCGATTTTCACAGACCAGTTTCTTTGGACTGTCGCGAGGAAACTATCAATTATAAGCTTTTCTTATCAACCTCAAAATACTAAAACCGAAAAGAAATAGATTATTAAACCTTCATTGAAACCGAACTTGCTGTTGTCAGGTAACTCGAGCTGAAAATGCGATTCGGCAATTCTAAATTTTTTTTAGCTGAGATATGATGACATACATGTGTCCAGCACGCCATTTCAAGGAGCGTTCATTGCTTGCAAGGTGTTCCACAGCGTTCCTTTCTCCCTGATCAGGAAGGTGTATATACAAAAAACGAAAGTTTCAGCATTAAATAAGCACATTTCTATTTTGATGTACAAAATACATAACGGTAAATGCATTTTCTTCCGACATTATACTAATAATTGAATATTGTAATTTTTAAAACTAGGTATGCACTTTTAATAGGGATATTTAACGACTCTAAAAAAGTGAAAATAAGTGTTACAATTATATATAACCTTTATTTCTCAAGTCAACGTCGCGCCCCATAGGTAGAGAATGGTAGAGAATGTGAATGCCTGCAGTAAAATTAAAACCAATTAATATATACTGCAGTACAACTTCAATAAATCAAAACCCTCTATAATTTGTTATCCGTTCTCTTAAGAATATTCATGAATAGTCTAAGAACAGATCAGAAACCTGAACGGAGTGTACAGAAGGATACAATTGTATTATAAATTCTAGTACCAAAATTTATTCTAGACAATATTTCGTTATTTTAATCTGATAGTAAATATTGTTGTATTCCAATATACTGATTATCAAAATGGTTACATTTCTTATATTAACAAAGGTAAGAAATCTATTATAACTTTGAATAATAAAAAAGCAAATATGGTCCTCGTCCCTTCCCTTCCGTAAAAAGATTCTTTAAACTGTTACCTTGCATAAATCGAAAAAAGAGTATCTAAAAAAAAAAAGTAAGATTCTATAAGAATGTTAACCAATTTTGATAGAGGGTAGAGTTTTTCAATTAAACTCTTATAAAACAGAAGTAACTGTCTACTTAGCCTACTTCAAAAATCTACTATTCAACAAACCGACTACTCTTGTTTAAACTATTGCTTGATTGAATACGTACATGCAAAACAGGTAGGGTCTAGTAACAGTAAGTTATAATTTGAATAAATACAAATACAATTATTTCAAAGAGATGCTCCACCACGGTAGAGAAAAGCGAGCATGGAAAAATAATTCTATTTGCTCATAATTCCCGTGAAATTTTGAAACTCAGAAGTGAGTCTGACTGTCTAGATCGCAACTGACGAGAATTCTTAAGTAAATCATGATTGGAGCACATTGAGCTACATTCAAATAATTATTTTAATGAATAAAAATAGTTAATGTCCAAATTTTAAAAAACCGTGCGATTTAGGTGGGAAGTCGCGCGGTTTGTGAAGAAAGCATTATAAAAAGTCCCAGAGGGTTCTAACGAAAAGTCAACAAAAAAACCTAAATCCATATCCATTCATGTGAGTTTTCATTGGCCCTCGTTCTAGGGTACGTTCGCTCGATCCACAAAAAGCAACAATTAAGTCATCAGCTGATTTTGACGCTTGTGCAACTACGCAGAACGAATTATTGAATGTGCAAAGTGCGATGAACTGCAGTTCTTTCGAAGAATAAATAACTCTTGTAATACAGCTAATGTTGAGTTGCATATCGCCATACTTTTCCAATGGGAAATTCAAACTCCAGAGCCCCAATCGACGTTTCTGATTCGAGCGGGCTCGAACAGAGGAGCAATAATAATGACTCTAAGGAAGGCATGACAAGATCTCCTTCTGGAGCCGATATTAATGAAAGAACCTTTACCCAGTTAGTCCCAATTGAGAAATTATCGCAAGTGAGTTAATTAGAGTTCGCAATCTTGAATTATATGTCCCTTTTTAGATACTTAAGGAGAAATCTCATTCCCAATTTGGCGTCAATGGCATCGCTTGTGAAACATTTGTCGTAAGTTTTTCCTTTTTCATTTTATTTCAAATATAATAAAACTATTCTTAAGTCGCAAGTGTTTCCAAATTATTCGGACCTTGGGGCTCGGATATTTCGTTTTTTGCACCACAATTCCAGAGCACAAACCGATTATTTGGGCCTAGTTGCATTTCGGCAGCAATGTGAGAGGATTTTAGGGATCCTCGATGATTCAGTTATTGTGGAGAATTACTTAAAAATGTACGCTGAAGAGGATAAGCCAGATTTTATCAGTAAGAATGGAGTAAGAAATTTGCTTGAGGTATGCTTTCGAATTGCTATGTCCCACTACTCTGGAAACAGTAGAGTTTGTCCATTTGTAAGTACAATTTGAGATAAGAAATAGCGGTTTCTAAATCATGTAACTAACAGATCGACCGCACTTTGTCTACTGTAGTCAAGTCAATTTTCTTCAACCAAGATAGTTTAAGCACAGGCTTTGTGTGCCGCTGGCTTGAACATAATTGCAAACGATTGGTTTTACTTGTGCATAAATTTGTTGTCCACACGCTTTCAACGGCATATCGAGGTCTTGAACAGAGTGACTTGTCGTACGGCATAGAACTTTCAACTCCAGTATTAGAGCAAAAGAATCCCTTCCCAGATAAACAAGAGGAAGATACTTTAATGCCATTATCTCAAGCTTGGCTGTTAGCTGGTGCCCTACCTCCTTTATATTCTAAACCGCAAGCTTTACCTACGCCAGGCGCTAATAATTCTATGACGACTCCTCAGATTTTTAAAGAGAAACTTTCCTTAATACCATCACACTGGACGTTGTTATACGATTCAAATCAGCACGGGATGGGCGCTAATCGTTTTCTTCATCATGTGCTTGGATATCGAGGCCCAAACTTAATTCTACTGCATACAAAGGATGATCAAACCTTTTGCATTGCTGCTCCATCAGAATGGAAGGAAACGCATCTATACACTGGAGGAGAAGGAAGCTGTGTTCTGCAGCTTCTGCCCAAGTATGCAGAAGACATGGAATACACAAAATATAATTAGGATACTTCTAGGTTTGCGATACTGGAGAAAAAGCCTGGCATTTTGTACTTAAATACTAGCATAAGGGGGTATCCCAAAGGTCTTAGAGCGGGCTCAGATCCACGAAAGCCGACAATTGCTGTTGATGAGCACTTCGAGAAGATAGATTGCAAGGGATTACCAGCAGTGCTCCTTTCAGTTGAGGTAAGGATGGATCGACACTATTCGGAGGGATAAACAATTGCTCTCTTTTCCCAGGTGTGGGGATGTGGTGATAAAGTATCACGGGAAGTCCAACTCGACATCAAAAAGTGGGAGATCAAGGAGGCCGAAAGGCAAAGGACTGTTAAACTTACAGCAGCTGATTGGATGGACCACCCCGATCGATATTTATTGGAGTTGGGTGGACGGACTAACTACAATAATTGAGCTATTAATTTTTCTCTGTGGTAAAGATCTGAAGCAATTCTAATGTTTTAATAAAGTACTATTAGCATGAAGCATACAAGTGTATAAATTGCCAAATGCAAATGTTTTGTTAAAAACCTTTATTAGTCCATATTATATCTATTTCTTAGCCTTCTTTTCTTTGCTAGCGGCTTTAGGCTCGTTGGCCTCATTTTCAGCGTTTTCCTTGGCTCGTTTAGCCCGGATACCAGCAAGGCGGACATCGGAACGGGCCTGTAAATGGAAATTGTAATTACAATAGTAAAGTCATAAATCGTTCCTATCTCACCTTTCTCAATGTAGCGAAGGCCTTGAACTTCCTTTCTTCCTTGGTAATTTCACGAACCTCAACAACTGGTTCTTCCTTCTTAATCGGCATAATTGGACCCTTCAGTTGTGTAGCCAACTTGGTCTCTTCAACTGTCGATTCACCCTTGCGAATCTTTTTCTCATTGATGGGGAACAAAATCAGTTTTGACCTATATTCCTTCAAACGCTGAACGTTCCTTTGCCTAGATTCAACAGACTTATTGCGCCTTCTGCGATCGACAGCAATGCCAATAGTCCTGGCAAATCCTGGAGTCAAACCAGCTCCCTACAAATGGATATTAGAAACAAAATAAACCAGGAATTGTTGCAAAATCACCTTAAGTTCATCAATTGTAAATCCACGACCAGCCCTCAGTTTTGTGTGGTAACGGATTGTTGGGCACCTCACAACAGGGCGCAGTGGTCCAGCGGCAGGTCTCGGGAAGACTGCCTTAGCCTTCTTGATTCTATTTTGGCGTCTGCGGTATTTCCTGGCAGGTTGGTTAAACCAGGTGCGAACTAGCCGCTGCCAGTACTTGTGGAAGTGAGCATTTGGAATCATATTATTCCCTTTACCCATGGTGAAGCCGTTTTCTGAAAAATAACGTAGGATGTAAGCACCAGAAAATACACTTTTATGAGTTATATGTTCCCCAAACACCACGTGTTTACGAATTTCTTCGAATACAATTCAAAGCGGAATTTAGGGCAAATTGCAAATAATGTCCAATCGGCATAACTCTGAAATAATTTTCATTCTAGAATTCTTCACAGAAGCAGAAGATTAAAGCAAAAAATGATTAAAATTATAACCAACTAAGATCCACCAACCTTCCTTCTCTTGAAGTAAAATGGAAAAGGATCACGTCTGCCAACTTGTAAAATCACAAAACACAAAAAGATCTGAGTCTAATGCATTCGAAAACCACTGTATATAAATAATAAATAAATAATATTAATTTATGAATTCATTTTGAATTTTATTGGAAAAATAGCCTTAAGTATTTCGTAAGAGGGAAAAAATCACTGATTAACATATATAAAATAATTATCCAAAATTAAATGTCGAGAGTTTCATCATGACCATGAAGATGTCGCTGAAGAGCTGTCAAAATTAGGAACAGAAAAAATTTATTTTCCTCTGAAAAGTTAGGTTACATCTTCTGGGTACTAAAGATTTTGACTTATTAAAATGGGCGATAGGTACAATATTCACAGTCAGTTAGAGCATCTACAAAGCAAATACATAGGTACGGGTCATGCAGACACAACGAAGTACGAATGGCTTACCAACCAACATCGCGACTCCCTTGCAAGTTATTTGGGACATTACGATACTCTAAATTACTTTGCCATAGCTGAGAACGAGTCGAAAGCTAGGATAAGATTCAACATAATGGAGAAAATGCTGCAACCTTGTGGGCCTCCGCCAGAAAAAACGGAAGATTAACTTTAATTTATTTTATTTAAATAAATTTGTATGCAAATACATCTTTACTGTGTTAATTCACAAGTGTCCAGTTCAGGATATTCAATCTCTGGGTCTGGACTACTCCAGCCATCCTTAATCGACCTGCAAAAGTAAACTGTGAAAAATTTGCCTTTTTGTAAAGCCCTTAGGATGGATTTCCTATCTCAAAGTACTTACGCTGCTTGGGCTAGCATATAATTGGAAGTTTTTAGGATCGAGTCAGTGTTATTAACGAATGTATTGAGTATTTTTAAGTTCCTCTCGATTTGTAAATTCCTCTCCTTTTCAAGGAGCCTACGTTGCCTATTAATAAATTCGTCTTGGATATCGCGCTCAACTGATTTAAGATTATGCAAGAATTTCCAAAACGTCTTTTTGTAGCTGCCTTGTTTGTACAAATTGTCTAAAGTGGAAGGTGTTTTACTAATTAATTAAACTAATTAAAGTAGTATTTCTAAGTTCCCACCACTGCCAGGTATTTTCTCGCTATAGTCTTCTTGCTTTCCCGTTGTAAAATAACCGTGTCTGTCAATAAACACGGAAACATTCAATGGTGCTGCAGGTGATTGATTTTCTTGCGACTCTACTAACTCCCCAACTTCCTCACGAAATTCAAGATCTTTGCCTGAATAGAAATCTGGATTATGGTTTCTTTTAGCACAGAGATAAGTAGACTTGAGCTGGCTCCATTTGTTCTGTATTTGCCTTGCATTTTTAGAGTTAAAACCACGTCGAATCATCTCTCTTTCAACTCCTCGGTAGATTTCATGAATTGGAAGTCTCTTTTGTTCCATCAGCTGCAGCACTTTAAATTCTTTAAAAATTCTTAACATGCATCTTATTTCTAGAGCTAGCCAGAAATTTCGCTTTGCCATTTTAGGCGTTGTTTACTATTGCCAAAAATAAAAACAAAAACTGATTTCTGTCTTTATCACATTTAGCATAAACAAAACTATTCGTTATTTAGCTAGCATGGAGTCGCCAAAATAGTCAGTTTGACACGTAATAGTAGAAAGAGTTTTTACAAATTGACATTAGAAGATGAATAAATATATGTCCATTAGTCAAAAGTCTGGTTTAGTTTGTATATGAATAACATAAAATTATATATTGTTATTTTAAGTACCAAAAACTGGTAAACAATCTTTAGAACAAAAACAAATAAACTTGCAGGTTCAACTTTATCATCACATTTTCAAATCAACGCGACAGTAATTTCTACATAAAAGGTAAACGCTTTTTAATGATTTTTTAATAATAATTGAATTGTGTAATGTTTACTTCGTGCTTTCAAAACAAATTAATAGCTATCGAATATCACATTAACTGAAAACATTTCTATTAATTTCCTTAATTCATCTGAAAATTCATTGCGTCAAATTGACAACTATCAGGTAGACCATAATTTATTTCATAAACATAAAACATAAACATAAAATTATTTCTAAAATAAAAAGTCACTTAAAAAGACTAAGACTTGATCAAGTGGGCCTTTTTGACTTAATCTAGGTACATTTATTTTAATATATAATATATATGTTTATGTTATAACGCTAGATTTGCGTTTAAATATTGACAATTTTACATGACAGTTTTTGAAATGGTCTACTTAACAAGACCAAGGAAGTCGAAAAAATACCTTTTAAACTTCAAACAAACTAAAATTGATCACAACTTTCAGCAAATTTCGATATATAACAAAAAATTTTATCAAAACAGACCTGGAATGAAAAATAATTGTAATTGATTGATAAAAGAGAAACAAAGGCCCTTAGTTCTAAAAGTTCATAGTAAACGCACCCTTAGCTACCCGTTGAGGAATTGATTCGAAGCTTAAGTTCAGTGGCTCTTACTTTTTGTCGGGATTGGTGTTCTCTTAATTTTGTTGTCAATTTAGTACACCTAAAGTTGGGAATTTGGCGTTTTTATGTATAATCTGTCGATTTAGAGTTTGGTTTTATATACGATAATAAGAAGTAATCCAAATTATGTAGGTTTTACAAGTAATATAACCAAAAGATCAATATAACAAAACTGCACTTCCAAATGTCATTCTGACAATGATGGCTGCTCTTGTCGGCTTTTAGAGAAAATCTGCAATTTTATAATAATTTCAAGAGCATCTCAGTAACAAATTTGGTCATCGGGAATATGTATAAATTATTTCCATATTTAAGTTTTTCACTTGATTAAAAAACTGCTTATTTTGTGACGTACTTGATTTAATATTGTGTAACAAAACGTACCCGGGATGTCTGCGAAAATTTTTTTATAAAATTTAAAGGAAATTTAGTAATTGTGAATTAAATAAAATACGGTTCCAGCCTATATTAGTTTACATTTGCATAAAGCAAGCAATATTTGATGTGGATTCATATTTAGTATAATAAGCCTAAAGACTGCATTGCAAATTGGTTATCTGTAATGTAAAATTTTGCGGAATTTAGTAAATCGATTACGCTCGTTTTGAAAGAAACACAAATGTGTGTTAAAACAGAAGTGGCGTTTGTTCGTATATGTTGAAAGTGGTAAGTGTAGGCGTGGTCTTTTTATCGATTATTCCTTTAACTTTGCGAGATGCAGAAACAAATATGCAAAGGTTCGTATGCTTTCGAACGAAATTACGAAATAAATATAGTTTTATACTGAGAAAGGATATTCCCATGTCCTTTGGTATGTAAGTGAAGTGATTTCATTTAAGAATCATTGTAAATCTGCGGACTGTTCTAGGCTATAAAATCCGGCATATCAGTTTTGGTAATATGCGGCATATTATTCGATTAAATAATTTTCTTGAGTTAATATCCTTCTATATGAATGCCTTTGTATATTACATCTGTAGAGAGGTCTAGAGGCTTAGCGGAATTATATTTTCAATAAAATTTAACGTTTGTGTGTAATGTTGGCGCAGAATACTAGCCCTAATTTCCCGTTGTGTTCTATTAGGTAGACTTTTTAAACTAGGATGATTATGAGAGCCGGGGAATTATAGATAATACTCCGTTTAGCTAACCGGAGTAACAAATTGAGGAGCGGTAAACGTGTCCATCCTTCCCTTATAGTTTCTACTGAAAAGTGTTACACTAACTTTTGTGATCATAAATTTATATAGTCTGCTAAATTGAATTTTGAATATGTGTATATTGTTTTACTTAAAGTGGCTTAGAGCTGTAAAACTCAATTGCCAGTCTTAAGAAACACTAGTCTCTACAATATCGATAGGACACAACGTGAAATCGTCTGGATTAAAAAAAACTACATTTTCTAGGTAAATTTGATAACTACGGCTGTCCTCACTCACAGCACACGGACGCGTTTGTTAAAAACATAAAAAACTAGTTTGTTCAAGTGGTGCACCGCCCAAAAAATTCGATAGTTGTGCATATTAGATTTAGTTGTTTTTTTCATAACTGCTTGTTTTATAAATGTATTTATCTTTTGAAGATACATAAACCACTTCAATTTTGAATCAATAATTGTTATTATTGTTTTACCTATATAAATTGCCATGTTATAAATGTAGGAAGACTACACAAAAGTAGCTCGAAGAAATAAGATCATTGTTCTACAATACACTTCGTTTGTGTCAAGCTTTTAATTTATTTGGATATTGGGAGAATATTTTTTAAATATTACACTTATAATAAAGTTCCATTTCTTAGTTGCATTGCTACGCTATTAAATTTTACGGAACCAATCAAATATTCTTGTACTAGCTTTTACATAAAAGCAAGTCGCGAGAAATTAAATGCATTTTAATCAATACATTAATATTCAATCCTTAGTAGCATTTACACGTATAAGCGACGTATATAAGACCATTTATAGTTACTGGAATGCAAAAGAATTAATTTCAATAGTAAATCTACAAACTAAACTCATCCAAATTTATGAGTATATTTAAATAAATTAAACAAATGCATTTTGATCTACAGCTCATGTACTTCCGAACAGAATGGAATGTTTGTCATTATGGTAAGTTTTGTTTCAGTTATAATTATTTGATTAGAAAATAAATATAATATATATTTTTTAGACAATAAAGTGGGCGAATAAAAAACCATCGTGTCGCGCAATTTCATAATGAGCTCTCGACACGCTTTATACACCGTTGAGGTGGGTGATACTAACTTCACAATACTCAACCGATATCAAAATTTGAAACCAATAGGCTCTGGAGCCCAAGGCATCGTGTGGTAAGTTTATATTTTTAATAATTATATAAGCAATGAAAATTAAAAATTCATCTTCCAGTAATTAGTTTTCTTTAGCCCTTATTCAAAAGTTGTGTTTTAATAAGCGCTATCTACTTCTGAACAATTAATCTAAATCTAATTATATAATAAAAGAACGCTTTGTCCCCTGTGCACGCAGCCAAAAATATTACGTACACAAAATAATATATGATGAAAAAATTAAAAATTAGTGTAGTTATGTTAGCGTTCGGTTAGATCGAATTCTTGCGTAAAATATAATAAATTAATCGTTAAAGTTGCAAACCATTTTTTAAAGATTTACAACTTAATGTCTTTTGCTGTGTGCGTTCGATTTGTTTAAAACTTAAGTAATGGGCACTAATCGAATACAGTAGTTCTAGTGATTCTAGCAATTATTGTATTTTGTATAAACCTTTGTCAATTTCAAATTCACATGAAAGTGATATCATTTCTAAGAAACAACGATAATTATATAGTTGTTACAATAGTCTAGTTTTTTTATTATCTTAAGTGATTTGTGCCCAATTGAACGTTTCTATCTCTTACTACAGTCAAAGTACTTGAGGATAAATATAGATAATGATTCATTCGTTCAAGAACTAGAAAAGAACTAGTTTATGGGTTGTCGATTAACTCTCACCATGCACAATATGTAAAAGCATCCGATTTACGATTACAGGGTTAGGCCAACCTGCCATGTTTTACTTGCATATTCATTTGTAAAGCATTGTGCAGGTGTGAGTGTTCCTTCTAAAGGAGGCGTTATTTTTCTTCGGCCAACATGGCCAAAAGGACTAATATTTTACTTTTAAAATGTATAATATTTGTATTTAATTAGAAACTTGTATTATTTCTCTTTATATCCTTTTTTTTAAATTTAATTAACGGGTTTACAGTTGTTGACTTGAATTGTTGTACTCCCAAAGAAAATTAACATGCTGTTTAAATATTTTTATAACTTTTAAATGTTCCGATTCTTTTTTAAATAGAATTAATTAAATCAAGATTTAAGGGCATCAAGAAAATATCGACTTTAAATTAGCGTTCACTAATTTGTTGTCTTTTTGTATATTGAGAATATAAATCCAAAATAAAATAAATTGAAAGCGAATATGTCTACTGTTATAATGTTTTTAGTAAACTTTGTACATAATCGAAGACATCTCATCTAGTTTAAAAACCCAAATATCTTGCCCGCAGCCTCTAAAGCTAATTCAAATCGAAATGGTACTTGTTGTATGCACAGGGGTTTATAAAAATCGAAGCTACTGCCTTTTGAATTGAAGGGTTTATTTAATTTTTTTTTTGGAATAAATGTAGTCAGCGGCACATTTAAACGTTCAACTTTAAGGTATATTTTCGCTATAACTTATTATTTTACTTGTTACTTTTATTTCAAATTAGATGCTTAGTACCACAAGGAATTGAACCATATCTTTATATAAACGTAAATATATACAAATACTTCAAACATTTTATAAAAACATGGATTTGATCGTTGAATGTGCTGCTGAGTGTACTACAATATTTCGCACGTTTGCCAATTTCAGAAGTTGTTATTTCTTAGAAAACATTGGTAACAGACTGTTCTTACTCATTTGCAGTTTTTTTTGTTCTCGTAGAAATATTCTTTGTTTTTAATACAAACTTCTTACATAATGTTATAAAATTCCATTCAGTTAACACAATACGGAAATAAAGGATTAAATAGAAAATAGTTATGTGCATTAAAATTAGTTACTCTTTTGCTTTCTAATCAGAACTATAAGTTTAAAACATTGGTCTAGAGTGATTTATTATAAAATGTGTTGCATTTAATCTGCAAAAATTAAACTAACAAATTGTATTTTATGCCAAGATGTGCGTTATAGTTAGTTAAGGGCAATTATTAATTAGCAAATGATATTTGCACTTATGAGAACAGAAGAGATGTTTTAATTTAATAGGTATTATCATAAGGTTCTGTACACTCAGTAAATGAACAACATTTTCTAAAAGGGGATACCTGATAATCATATAGTTTTGTAAACAACGAATTTTTTTCTTAGATACTAACAAACGTTAAATTTGAAAATAAATTTATGTTTCGATATAGTACTACGTCTCCATGCTAGTACTGTTTTACCGTTTAAAGAATTTGAGTGACTAATAAGAAACAAGAATTCAGTTCAGCAACAATTGTTTCAACTAATTTTTTTGTTGGTTTATCTAAGGAATGTGTGTATCTTAATTGTAAATTTTGTTTAAAAAATATCTTAACTGGAAATTCTTCTACTTAGGAAAAATGTTATTTAGCAAAAATTTAGAATTTTGCAATCTACTCATCAATTTTTTACGTGGCAACTTATTTCGCAAGTTTTACGCTTTTATTTGTTGTCAGAGAATTTGGATCGATTTTCCTATTTGTGTACTTGGAAAGTCACTGCAGACAAAAATTACTAAGTTTTAATTACCCAGCGCTTCCTGAAAATGAATCAGGAGTTTACAAGACACGTTTTTGGAGACACTGAGTTTGTTGTACCGCCACGATATATAGAACTCAGCGCAAGAGGGAGTGGAGCTCAAGGAGCCGTTTGGTGAGTACAAATTAATGAGAAACACACATTGAATTAATTTTAAGATGAAAGTTAAAACATAACATCTTTTCTGGGATAATTAACATAATAAAGCAAATTTACTTAGAATGTGTCTTACATAAGTAACGCACTTTCCTAATCTAACATGATCCATGGTTACCTTGAAACAATTTTGTTTGAATACATTTATAATAACAGATCTCTTTTCAGATAGATTATAAGTTATTTTCATTTTAAATATGCAGTAAATACACACACGGCTTGGTTCTATTGAGGTTTAAATTTCCTATTAACTATAAAGAATCTAACAATAGATTGTTCGCTTAGTGTTAAATGGATGGAGTTCATTGATTTATTTGATTGCTTTACATTTTTATTTCGCAATGTGCTTAGTTTTTATGTTATTTGTTCTCCATATTTTAAATATTTAATGAACGTTTCTTTACAGTGCTGCCTACGATACAGTTACTGAACAGAACGTGGCAATTAAAAAATTGTCAAGACCATTCCAAAATGTTACCCACGCTAAGCGGGCATATAGAGAATTCAAATTAATGAAGTTAGTCAATCACAAAAATGTAAGTTTGTTTTGCTATCAACAGCTTCATATATTTAATTCATTGGTCCGTCGTCGTTTAAATATCAGAGTGGTTTAAGGAAAAAATATTACTTTTTACATTATTATTACATTTATTTATAATAAGATGATTAATAAACCTGCAAAAGTCATTACTTTAGAGTTTTTGATGTCACTGATTCCGAATTTGTAATCGTCTTCTTAAAATATTTTCTTCACGTAAGTTTTAGTAAAAAGTGGACGAAAATACATACTTAAAAATCAATTTTAACATGAATAAAATTCGTAACATCTCAACGTATGTTTTAGCTCTGAAAAATATTTTTCGACTTCCATACTATTGGTTTATTACATTTCTTTTGTTTTCAGTGGTGGTAGTAAGCCTTTATTTCCAATTTTACCACATTATTTGCAGCACTAGACTTACTAAACCATTTTGTATGCACTTATATATCGCATCAATGTGGTACTGACCCAAGTTTATTTTTAGGTAAAAATTATATATAAAAATGACGACACTATCGAAATATATCTAGTACATTTTACCTCATGCCGAAGTTAAGAAAACACAGATAAACGTTGTTACTTGGGCATCTATAAAGTTTAAATAGAAGATATACCTATTAATATCAATATTAACATATGTACGGATATATTTTCATTGCACTAGCCCCTCTGTTGATTATGAACATATTTTCAAAACTCCAGCAATCATGTTATTATGCTATATAAGTCTTATGAAAAAATTTCAAAAGCAGTAGCTAAATTTTGCCGTGTATGTTTTGAAGGACTTCCGTTTTATATTTAACTGACTTACGATATATAGCACTTAGTGTTTTTGTTAAAGGTTATTATCATACTGATGTAACGAATTATTCAATTTTTCAGATAATAGGTTTGTTGAATGCTTTCACACCGCAGCGCACATTAGAAGAATTTCAAGATGTATACTTGGTTATGGAGCTCATGGATGCCAATTTATGTCAGGTCATACAAATGGACTTGGATCACGATAGAATGTCATATTTATTGTACCAAATGTTGTGTGGGATAAAACATTTACATTCAGCTGGGATTATTCACAGAGTAATATACAGAGAGCTTTCATTGAAAAGTAGTCTCATCAATTATTTGAAATTGTTTTAGGATTTAAAACCATCCAATATAGTTGTAAAAGCAGACTGCACTTTGAAAATACTTGATTTCGGTTTGGCTAGAACTGCCGGAACAACTTTTATGATGACACCATATGTAGTCACAAGATATTATAGGGCACCGGAGGTTATCCTTGGAATGGGTTATACGGAAAATGTGGATATATGGTCAGTAGGATGCATAATGGGTGAAATGATCCGTGGTGGTGTACTCTTTCCTGGAACTGATCATATTGATCAATGGAATAAAATAATAGGTGAGACTTTAAATAAGTTTTTCTCGCTAAAAATTTGTTCAAATAATTAACTGATAAAAAAGAATGAAATTTTACGGTTACAATTTTTTTTGGACAATCATATTTTTTCATTTTGCAGAGCAATTAGGTACTCCTTCTGCATCATTTATGCAGCGGTTGCAGCCAACAGTTAGAAATTATGTAGAAAATCGGCCCAGATACCCAGGTTATTCCTTTGAGCGATTATTCCCGGATGTTCTGTTCCCGAGCGATGCTTCAGAACAGAGTCGACGAAAGGCTTCTGAAGCAAGAGATTTATTAAGTAGGATGTTAGTTATAGATCCAGAACAACGCATTTCCGTAGATCAAGCGTTATTACATAGTTACATAAATGTTTGGTATGATGCCGAAGAAGTCAATGCTGTAAGTATTACGAAATTTTGTTTTATTAATTTCTTTAGAAAAGTGATATTTGTCCGTTAGTTATGAAGAGTCTGGCAAGTAATGCAAAACTATACGAATTTTTTAAACCATCATATTTCTCCTGCTTTCATAGCATGCAACTATATATTAAAAAGAGAAAAAAAAACTATCGCACTTTTTATAACGAGCTTACCCCAATTTGGTTATGAAAATAACCCTATTCAAACTTGTTTTATGAAACGAGTAATTCGCAAATATAGCGAAATTTGCTCAAATGATAAACGATCTAAGTTGTTTTATTTCAGCACACGCTTTAAGATATTTTGTTGCTTAATTCAGCTTAAAATTGATGTAATCAATGGTTCTTGCAAGCTACACTGATTTGGTACAAGTTAAATATCGCATAAATTTTTTAGCCTGCTCCTGAACCGTATGATCACAGCGTTGATGAAAGAGAGCACACAGTGGAACAGTGGAAGGAACTTATTTACCAAGAAGTAATGGAGTATGAAGCTCGCGGTAATAACTTGGACGCAAACGATGGGCGGTAGAGATAAGATAAAAAGTTAAATAAGTCGATAAATAATCACATAAATATTACACAAATAGTAATATGTAAATAATAATAAAATAAAAAAGGAAGTTTAAATATGGCCCATTTTGATATCTTTATTTCCGTAAACTAAACTGCGTTGAATGTTCCAGGAGACGATTCTTAATATATTAGTTTTGATCGTGTTATGTTTAATGATTTTAAGAGTGTCTCAAAAGAATTATGTCATGTTTCATTTATGGCATACAAAATCCCTTAGTTAGCTATTATAGAGCATTTACATTTTAACATAAAAGAAAATATTGTATGTGCAATAAAATCGCTTTAGTTATTTATTGAAATGCCATGTTTCACTTGCATTCTTCTCATATTCGAATTGCATTTAAGACCACTAGCATGTAACGATTAAAATTTTCTTCGGATATTTCCGTCCATTAACACGTTTACAGATTTTAAATGATTTTCATTATTTCCTCCAAAAGTTGTCACAGCTTCTATTTTGTATATAATTCGTATCAACTGCCGCTGAACGTATTAGTTTTCTCTATAGAGACTAGATCCAAAATAAAAAGATCAGAAATACTAGATATTCTTCACATAATAATTTGATGGCCACTGGTAATTAATCCTGCAATTTAGAAATTAAATCTTGTTCAACTAGCTCAGAGCTGCACTCAAAAAATTCTCGATTCATTCATTTCAATGACGATTTTACTCAATTTCATATTAATATTAATTGAACTCAAAACTATGTTATCCTATATTGCATTTAGTGATATTAATATGCTGTGTAGACGTGGAGAAGGGAGCCTCATATTTTCCATGTTTGACATAGGCCAGGAGTACAAAAAATCTACTAATCGCTAAGTAATTGAATAACCGTATTTATGGCTTTTAATAAACAACATGCAACGTGGAAATATTTTAATAGAACTTATGCTGCAGGGGTTAGAACACCAATAAATTTCTCAATAAATATTAAGGTCAACGAGTAATATTTCATTCTGGTGAAAGGAACTAAAATTTAAATTAAATTTGCCATTGAATTAAAAAACATGTATCCTTACAAACGCGGATTCTACTAGAAATAATCACGAGATTAAGCCTATACATTTTTAGATTAATCGCAATCCCAAATGATGATGAATGTATATATAAAAGTTTTTAGAGTCTGATCATTACTTCAAAATAATTTCACCTCCTATATTACGTAAAATACTCGACAACCAGTAGAAAAACCGGCATAGTCCTGTTTTAAAGAATTTACTTAACCCATAATATAATTAATCCAATAAATGGAATGAAGAATAAGAGGAAAATGAAAATGAGTGGGCAAAAACACGCAAAATATAACAAAAATAATGAAGGTAAAGAAAGCCTTTGCTGCTGGCGTTAGTTACATGATAATCAGCCTTAAGTCCGCTAGAAAAAAAAACACTTTTCAAGTAATTTTGAATAATTTGAAGTTGGAAGGAAACAAGTAAATTATGTTTAATCGAGGTATTTTTAAGTTTAGTTTATACCCTTAGACTTACACATATTTAAATCACATAAGAATAGCGGCTGTTATTGTAAAAACTAAATCGTAGTGTTAATAGCAAATAATGTTACTTATCACCCCTTCGATAGAGTGGTGTAATTTTGTAAAAATAATAGGTTACGTTAGTTTAAACTGTAAACATCGGCAATCAGTCATGTAATGCAACTTAATAATTACAAGTAAAAGTGTCATAATTTATAAATAAACCTTGTGTGATGAAATTTGTTTGTTTTTCAAACTGCTTTATAGAATTGTTTCAAAATCATTTTAGGTTTGTTTTAAGCTTTTTTCATGCTTAAAAATAAAGTGAAATGAAGGAGGCGAAGATACATTTTTGATTCCTAGTATATAATTAAAGCTTCTTCTTTTGGGTGACAATTTCAACGTCTTTGATAGAAAGGTATTTATGCAGCTTTAAATACAGCAAAATACCTATTAAACATAGCACAAGTTCCAACAATTTTTATTTCCTTTATATTTTAAAAAAATTCGAACGAATGTAACTCAATCGAATTTTGTATTATGAAATATATTAATCATGTATAATCATGAATAAAAAAGGAGAAAATATTTCGGTGCGAACGCTACCATTTCTTCATAAGAGTTGGCTCAATAAAGTGCCCACATGGATCCCAAAAATGTTGAATGAAGATTGCACTTGGAAAAATAACGGCCATAATTTAAAAAATAGTTACCACAGATTCAAAACCAAGGCCGTTTATTCACTTTATGTCTTCCCTGTCTGACAGATTTTAGCAATATTCCGATGTTGTGCTGAGTAGTTTAGCAATATCTGCAGTAAAATCCGTGAATAAGCCCCAACTGGTTTTAAAATTAATAAACATTGGGACAAAATAACTACCCTTTGCCGCTTCCACTATACAGCCGAGCACAACATGTATACATGCTACCTGGTCGCAGTATTTTTGCAAATGAAACCTAACCAGCTGTATTTAATTAAAATGCGTCAGTTCCGCCATTAAAATTTTAATTTTTGGATTATTTCAATACGTTTCTAATTATTGTGGCCTTACGTTAATTCGATAATTTGGCATATGGAGTACCCTAAACCTGCGGTAGTCTGGCGGTTTAGATATTATTCAGATACGTGGCATACCTATGGCTCACCTGGAGGTTCTGTAGGGATAATCGCAACTAAGCGAAGTGCAAAATAGAGTATTCTCAAATAATCATAGTTCAAACATGTCCCACTTTCCCTCGTGCTCTTGATAAAGGCGAAAAAATTGAAGGCGAATTTGTATGATCCCTCTGTATTGAATTTAAAATTTAGGTGCAATTTCAAATAACTTTGTATGTAAATGCATATAACGAATTTTTAGGTCCGATCAATGTCTACAAAATGGAAACAAGTTATACCTATGAAGCGCTTATCTCTATAGTTTTTTTAATATTGCAAGGAAATATTACTGGTGGTTTGCATTAGATGGCAATTTTTCCTCTAGATTTTTCTACAATATTACAATACTTTACAAAAAAACTCATCCAATTGTGCACGTAGTGCCTACTAGTTTTGCTCATTTTAATCCATGCATGGTATTTGCATGATTTTTCTATTTCCTGGAAGAGTACGCACTGCCGTCTATGTCGTAAGCTATCTTCCTTGTTTATATAAATGTGTAATTCCTTTTATACATTAATTCTCTTAGGTTGCTCAAGCTAATACTTCTAACTGAACTCGAGTTAGAGTACAAGTATTTTAAACCCGAGAGTAATCGCTTCCGAAAAGAATACTAATGAAGAAATGGTAATATTTAAAAAACTGGGCTTTATTTAAAAAATCAGATTGTAAAATATCAATACTTTTAGAAAATATATACAATGTATTGAGTTGCATCATAAGGATCCGATAAGCGGATAATTATGATCATTCATAAAGTCTAGAGAATATTTAATTGGCGCACTTTGAATGTTACTCGGTAGGGACCAGTTTTTCATCAAACCCGTCAAAGTACGGATGCTCTAAAACACGTTTGGCCGATATGCGATTTACGGGATCATAGGTTAACATTTTTTGTAGAAGGTCCAAACCGGCCTCATTTAGATTCTTCACTTGATTTGTCAATTGATTTTGTGTCCAACATGGAAAAGTTGCCTTGTAATCGGGAAGTGATGTTACACCAGGCCAAATCTCCTCAGTGGGCGTGCGCAAAATCCTGCAAGAATTGATGCTAGTATCGGATGCTTTACTAATCGAATTATAAAATACCTGAACATTCTAAAGAGTTGATCGATTTCAGAGTCACCTTGAAATAGTGGTTTCCTAGTTGCCATTTCAGCGAAAATACAACCGATAGACCATATATCCACTGGACAAGAATATCTTGGCGAGCCCAAAAGGACTTCCGGTGCTCTGTACCACAATGTTACAATTTCATGCGTATAAATCCTGACTGGTATTCCGAACGATCTGCCAAGACCAAAATCAGCCACTTTTATCACTCCGTCTTTATTAATAAGCAGGTTTTGCGGCTTTAAATCTCTATGAAGCACTCGACGTCTATGGCAGAATAAAATCGCATTTGTGATTTGATATAAATAACTCCGAACGAGCTCGGGATCCATTACTTTCTCCACCGGCAAACTATCTATGTATTTTTTTAAGTCCATTGATAAAAATTCAAATATTAGATATAGTCGACTCTCCTCCATTAGGACATCCTCCAAACAAACAATGTTGGGATGCTTCAGTTCCTTAAGTAGTGAAATTTCTCTGGAATGAATTGGGATTTTTTAAATGATTATGGGTCTGGAATGCGGTATGGTTTAAAAACATCGTCCTAGTTGCATTATCTGATCTAACCTTTACTATTACTATAAGGGCAATTCAAACAAGTTCAAGCTATCTCATTCCTGCATTCAGGCTTAAATCAGGCAGGTAACACCTGCAGGTCTCCGCGGCTGTCATGAGGAATTAGGGACGCCAAAATGTTTACTATTAAACCCATTATCAAAAATGCTATAATTGTTTGAATTATCTATCCTGGCTGTAAAAGGCACTGGGCTCTAAGAGTTCAAAAGGCCAATAAGACGCAAATGAATGGGAACTTACCCGACCTAGCTAAAGGAAATAGATTTTTACCTTATTGCTGTCGATGGAATGCCTTCATCCTCCGATTCCAGTCGAATCTTTTTCATTGCAACTATTTGTCCTGTTACCTTGTGTCTCCCCTTATACACAACACCGTATGTGCCTTCGCCAATTTTTTCTATTTTTTGAAAATCTTCCATTTCGTGAAATCGTCCTTCAGGGCAAAACAAATTCTCTCTAAATGGCACTAAGCCTGTTTCAGTCTTTTAAAGATCTTAACAGAACACAATTTATTGTAAAGGGTAATTAAAAACTTCCTTCCACTGCAAATTAACAGTAAATTACAAAACAATCGTTTTTAACGTCGCTTACGCTTGAAATGAAATAGAGCGCTTGCTCGTTGACAGTCAGTTAATGCGGTTAAGTTGTCACCCTGGCACGTTTCGCGCAACATAAGCTAGGTGACGCTTTTAACAGTGAAGTTAGTTCAATTTCAAATTGAAGAATAGTTTTGATAGAGAACGGCTTATGGGAGAAAATTTTGAGGACAAGAAATCTTTGTCCACCATTTCTGTCCTAAGTATTCCTAGGTACATATTTTTCAAATGTATGAGCCATGATAGGAAAAGGCGTAGTGAAATGATCTAGAAATTATGACAACATTATGAATTATCTCTGCGATAAGTTAATTATCAACACTACATGAAAACAAATTTTCTTGGAAAGTGTTCTGTGGCGCTGCCAAAGCGGATATCGACTAAGAGAATTATTATATTCCTTTGGAAACATGAGTCCGAAAAATAACTCTATTTCCATGTAAAGTGAGAATAAGGATTTAAAGTAACGCCAAAAACGCTTGTGACGTTATTTTCAGTAGTGTGTCTGTAGGGTTTCAGATGCGCGTTCTCTTTACTAGCTAGCGCTATAGACTTCTCAGCAAGAAAGTTCCTACAGCACAGCGAGGAAAGTTTGAGAGCTACAGTTGATCGACCGAGCGAAATTGTAACGCAGAAGGTATATCAAGATGTATCGGCTTTTATAAGCGATCGTTTATAAATTACATATAACTTGTTTCAGATCGAATAATACACATATAAAAAGATTTAAATGAGCATCTAAGTGTGCAAGCGGTTATGAAAAAATCACTTTTTCAAAATTTTATGGTATTGTAATGAATATTTTTCTATTTTAAACTGAATGAACCCTTACGATATTTTAGCATTTTAATTAATTATCCAGCAATTATTCTTTCTCTAATTTTTAACGTAATTTAAGCCTAGTAAAATCGACTTGTGTAGTTATCATGTATATTTTGTTTGTTATTTTTTAAAATGGAGAGAGAAATTGTAGACCTTTATATTTGTTTATTTTCTCAGGAAAATTTTCAGAAATATCGTAAGACGATTTTATTATAAAGATATTCGAATGGTTGGAAAATTAAATAAAGAACATTAAATATATTTAAATTGTGCGAATGTCGCAGACCAGGATGATTGTACTCGTACAATTAAATGAAAATATTTTTGTAAACTTATTGATATGGTCGGAGGCTTATTTAAATTTATTTCGCCTGCAGACGGAATCAACTACCTCTCTTATTCATAAAATCGTATTCTAGAATTGTTTGCCAGAGTCATTACAGAAAACATAATAATGAAAACTTAGCCTGTAGTAATTAACGCAATTATAATTATCTGCATGGTTTCATTCGTTTTTAAATACGGGCACATAAATTATAAACGATATGGTTATATGAAATTTTATTTATTTCACCTATTGGTTTATTGGTATATTATTCTAAATACATTGCCTTATCTCGAGCACACTTTGTAAAAGATGTCTATACAAATGATTAAAATCCAATGGAATAATGAAAATATTTCTGCTTTGAAACAGAAAGAGTAGGTAACAAATTTATTATTATTATTTTTTACAAATAAAACGAACTGATATTTTCCGTGGATGAACGGTTTGAACATTTTTTTTTAAATGGATACAAGAGATTTCTTCCATAATTTATATCAATGCAATATATTTTTACATTGATGCGATATTTACATACATACAAACTTAACTATAATTCCATTTTGCGTTTTGTGATAAAAACTCTAAACAAAAAGAAAAATTAGTAAGGACGTCCGCAACTAAACGAGAAACTTTTAACAAATATCACAAAACTTTTGTTCTTAAGAAGAAATTAACTTATTATTTTGTCTAAATAATTACGCTAACGCACTAATATCAGAAGTATCAATTTTCCTTTAAAATTATTTTAATTTGCCAAATATTGCAAATGAAGGTGTCTAAGGGTCGCTAAACTATAATAATCGAGGGGCTGCTTTACGAAATCACCATAAACTTGTAATACATTTCAGTGTTATTCGATAACACCTAGACATGTTTCACAACATTTTGAATGCCTTTGGGGGGGGTGATTGGTAGCTCATTTTGCGACGACGACGGGACATATGAAGAAGTCTAAGAGGTCTACAGTTTTTGTAATACGTATAGTCAAACTTTCGAACATTATCTTATTTCACATATTTGCAAAATTGCTTCTTCGGTACTTAATTTTTCCAGATTTTTGCAAGAGTGGCTATCTTATCAACGAATGCTTATGAGATTACACACGGTGGCCACATTAATTTATTATTTTTAAATGAAAATTTTTTATTTGGCTAATTTATTAACGACACCACTTTACTGTTCTTTGGTTTCGCTGTCTATAATCTGTACTTTTATCTGTTTAAAGCTGTGTTTCTAATACTTCGAAAAATGCATAAATTTTACGACCGAGACACAAAAAGCAAACATTATGTACTTTTAAAGTAATTATTTTTTAGGCTAATGAATGCTTTGATGTTACCTTTTTTCCACTTTCCTATTAAAAGATTTAACGTTATGTGAAAGAAATTCTGAAGTACAAATTTCTAAGCCATTATGCAATAAAAAAGGAATTTTTAAAATAATGTCCTTATTACTGTTCCGTTAAAGAAGCTAGTTCTGTAGGTTGAGCAAACGTCACGTTAAGGACATTATAGCGTGGAAAAATAGTACAAGTTGGCCCTACCAGGGCTAAATTTTATCAAACGAATCAGCTAAACTTACAAATTAATTTTTAATCAATTACGTAGCTTGAGGGACGTATTTGTACACTTTTAAAGTTCTTTACCTTTTCATTTCACGGAGTTCCTAACCACAAAATGCCCCTAATGTATATTATACTTGGAGTTTCGATCATGGCATCTAAGAAATGATTTACTATTTGTTAATACTATTAAAATGTTCCATTACTATCTGGAATGTAAGTGGTTCAAGGACGCAATTAGCCTCCAACCAAAAATCAAACATACCACATTAGTTTCTAAATTAGCCCTAGATTTTCGTAAACGTAAAATTTATATAATTATTGCACGAAGCCAGCCAGTCATGTAACTCATTGTTTCTTTCCACATGCACTTAGAATAATTACAGTTTTTCTTTCATTTTCTTTCCAATGTACACAATATTCTTATGAACTAAGTTTTATACAAGTAGAGACTAAGTTCCGCTATGTCTTTATATTGTAAGTGCTATTTCTCGACAACATATACCTGGTAGACATTTGAAGATTATTTTGGGATTTATTTCTTTAAACATTTCTTGATTGTTTCCGTAGAACAAATATAAATGACCAACTTTTCGATAAGAAATAATTTCAAATAAAAATAATAATTAACATTTTTAACGATTTTTGGAGGGTTTGTTTTTGTAAGATACGTATCGTCGTTCCTTTTCCAAAGTGTCTTTTATTTATTATTTTTAACGAAAGTAAACAAGAAACATTAAGCACGGTTTTCGTAATAATTGAAACACAAGCACTTTTAACATTTTTTCAAATTGATTATTTTTCAAAATTGTTTGTGTTAATATAATCATTTTAATTAAATTTTTCTTTCTGAGCTTGCAGCTAAAATTTGGAGTATTAATTTATTAGTAGTATTAGCTTAAATAGCAATAGTTCAATTGATATATTAGCTATTCTAATTGCCAGACAAACAATTTTAAAATCCTTGTGGCTTTGTTAAATACTATTCGATTCAGATTAATCATAAATCGGAACCGCTATTTTAATGAATACAGACTCATGACAAGAATAACAAAACAAGCGATGCGCGTTATTTACGGAAATTTCTTTCTTTCATGAGCAGCGAATAATGGCCGATGAATTTACTATAATTATTTGTTTTTTTAGTAAATATTACTTGTTCGTCCAAATAGAATAGCCAATTTTGAATAAGTTTTGAAAGCTATAAAACTATTCTAATGTAAACTGCAAACGAGTTATTAGTGATTTTAAATTTAATGAAATTCATTACGAAGAACTCCATTATTTTGAATTTCCCCTCAGCTTGTATTTTTGATAGTAAAAGTATTCATTAAATAACTAGTAACATGTTTTTTATCATTCACCCAACACTTGGTCTCTTTGGTTGATTTGGGTAAGCCCAAAATATTCTATGGCTTTGTATAGCATACGGAAAAAATATTTCCTTGTATAAACATTTTAGATAAATTATAGTAATGCTAAATCGAAATTGGATCGTGTTTGGTGGAAAAGCCCATTACATTTAAATGTTAAAATTGTTTAAACTTGTTTTTTTAAAGGGGTTTTAACACAAAGATCAAAATTTAACAAAATGGGTAGAAATTAAGAATCATCAGCAAAATTTTGAGGTGAAATTTCGATAAGTAAAATGGTAACTGGTCTAATTTACTTGAATATACACCAGTGTGGATTAAAATTTATAACAGAAAAAAGTATAAACCACGTTTTTTGTGCCACAGCAACATACAAAAATCAGTTAACCAAATTTTCAAACTCCACCTCATGCTAGCGCGTTTTAACAATTTTAAATTTGAACAGATTTTATTTTAAACTTTGTATTTAATTGATTCCTGGATAAATTACCTGAAATGTTAACTCAATTTAAAAAGAAAAAATAAGTAAGGTGCAAGAGGGATAAAATGGCTTTAGGCCAGCGCCGTTCAAGAAATCTCGAATTCCAACAAATGGAGCTGTAGCCAACGATATACTCCTACGTACAGTATGTGGCCAATATAGTCAGAGTGACTCAAACACACAAATCAAGTCCTTGAATGAGTCAGCTTTTGATCTCGAAGGCTATTCAGCTTTCTAAGTTTTTAAAAGAGCTAGTCAAAATAGCAATGGAAGCCACCTCGACTGTCGAAGAACCCAGTGGTCGATACTCATCAGATCTAAGTAATCTTCTACGAAAGACATATTCCCTGCTATTTAAAATAAAAACCTATCTATTGTCTGGTTACAAGTTTGAGAATACTTCTGTAAAACTTAAAGGTAAACATTTTTAAATTGCTAACATTTTTAAGTTGGAAATCTCTTCAATATTGTTAGCTAATATTTGTTCCTCACTTTTCCTCGCATTATTATTATTCTTTTTCAAAATTATAGCCAAGTATTAGGTCGTTTTTCAATATATACATAAGATTTTTAGTGTTTATTAAGAAAGTCAATTTATAGAGGGAATATAAAACATTATAAACAAAAACTAAAACAATAAGATGGGTATCATGATAATAAACACATATCGCTTGCTCAACACTTTTTTGCAGGTGTTATGAACATCAAATGTAATGCTAGTAGCAATCCCTTGATTATTTTACGCTGCCAGTGAACAAATTTGTACAATAGTGTTTTATGATAAATGATTTTTTCAAAATTTCTCTGGTTTAATTCAATTATTATTTAGATGAAATTTCAATTTAGAGTTAATCAAAGATAACCTCTAAAGTCTAATTCATCAATGAAAGGGAGGGAGAAAATGGAAATATTTAAATTATATAATTAAATTATAATTGCATTAACTATATCAGGATCAATAAATTATAAATCATTACCCTATATCTCTAAAATACGAATTCGAGAAACGTTCTCATATTATCGCAGTTTGGACGTATTAATATCACATACCATAGGGTAACTAATATATGTTTTAGTCATGGCTAATTTTTTTTTTGGCGCTTAATTATGTTTCCATATGATAATGGCACTCTTGTAGTTACTGTAATTTGGTGCTAAATAAGGGTGTTGAAATGTAATTAGAAAGTGTTGGAATGTAATTAGAAAGTTAAACAGAAAGTATAATCTGGAAGGCTAAAGAAAAACTTATGGGAATTATGCAGTATTATGCCAATAATTTTGCTCCCACGGCCGAATTACATAGTATATTTAACTTTCTTATTTACTTCAAAAAATTACTGCGAAAATTTTAACTCGAATATGGACCACTACTATAACTTTTCAATATCTGAGGCGGCGATAAATGCATTAAGTGACTTGCCTTAAAATTCCTTGCTTGCTTTCGTGTGTTTTTTCTTCTTATCAATGAAAAATATGTAAAATGAATGACTCTCTCTGAGAGTGTCAAATAGTTTACTTACTAAACCTTAACTCCGCTATAAAGAATTTTTTTTATCATAGAATCACATTTATAGTAAATATGAAATTTTATATTTATTTCTTCACGCAATAACAGCTAAAATAATTGTTTTCGTTATTTCTTGTCTGTTAATTGTTTTACCTTTCTTTATTTTTCGATTAATGTTCCTATTTTTACTGTGTCGTTATTACACGTTCTTATAGTGGCAATCGTATTAATTGAGCCAAAATTCTATAAGTTAAATCGCGATTTAAAACAACGCTCATATAAGTCTATAAAATACTTTTCAGTTGTTAAATTGCTAATGATCATCTTTGAATTCTTAATAGTTCCCGCATGCTCAATAAAAATATACTTACTATTCATATGAAAAATAACAAGAGAAAATAACGGTGAAATAATATATGAAAAAACTATACTTAAACCACACTAGTTAATTCTTGAAGTGTTGTCTGGTGATGATATTTCTGCTGATGGCCAGCAATCGAAAGACGTACGACAACTTCCCGAGGGTGTTTGCGTCAAGCGGCTCCGCAGGAGACTCCATTGGTTGGATTGTTGTATCCGCTCATTCCGCACGCCTTCAGCTCAGTGAACACTTCTGTGAAGAAACCTGGTTCCGCGTTTATTCTCAACATGTTACCGCTCAGTCTATTAACGATCAGTAAACACCTAAAAACATTAGATTTAATTTCAATTCTACTTTTCTATTCTTAATTAAAAAAAACTAGGATGAAATTACGCTCTCCGTGAACCCAATACGAAACGAAATTCCTGCATAATTTTGAAGGCCTTAAAAATAGCCATTTTAAATACAAACTATAATTCATATTGACTGTAGCTAATTAAAGTAAAAGATCCCGAAAAGATTAAATTTTCACAAATTAAAATTAACAAAATGTGAATTATCAAGAATTCGACTTAGTCGATATATGAATTCTTGGTGAAATTAAATTAGCTCAGATTTTCCATGCTTTATAATTTTCACTTCACAGTGTAAAAGTAAATATTAAATTATATATTAAATTTCATTTAAGTCATTCAAAAACCTTATAAAAATTCAAATCAATAACTCAGATTTTTCAAAGGCAAGGTGAAAAGAAATATTTTTCATTTTTTCAGATCGAAATCTATAGGTCTCTTTCAAATTTTTAGGCTGAGGAGGTCGCAGTATCATCAAAGTAAATCCAAAAAACTTAAAAATCTTACCTATCCCAAAACTTTTCTTTAGAGTCTTCGACTAAGAACGGTTTTAATGGGTAACTTATTTCATTACCCATGTATGAATACGACAAATATAAGCAGGTTAGTACAGCGGCCTGCAGTTCAGATTCTTTAGTTTCGTCGCCGTCAACAAGCTCTCGCACTAGCATGTAAACAAACACCACATTGGCTGGATTAATGAACGCAACGTCCTAGGAATGAAAATGGCATTTAAAAACATGAGCGAACATTTCTTTCTTAAAACTGAAATAGAAATAGAAATAAATATAAAAAGAGAAAATACGTATTTGTTAAAACTTAAAAACTAATGTAGTACATCACCAAATATCACTTGAATTAAACAATAATAAAAATGTGCGTTCATAGCATATTGCTACCATGTTGCGTACGATGTTAAAATTTAAGCAAAATTTAATACATAAATATTAATTACTATGTAAGTAGATAATTCTATATATTCTTCTTTGAATTGTGATGTACAATTGAAAGTCCTAAAAATGTGCATTCATCATTAGTTCAAAGATTGTAAAACTGATCACATTACAACGCAGTTGTTAAATTTTTTCGCTTGTGGCATCGGTTGCAATGTGTTACCAAATTATGTAGTTCGTCTCGTGTAATCATGTCATATTCATTATTTATATGTTTTGTAATATATGCCACTTTTCATCTTATATGTGTAAAGTTACGTGTCAAGTGACGTGTGTGAGTATAATTATAAAATGCGTTGTGATATTTATTGTACTTTTCGTCACAATTCATATGTTACTTGTCATGTGACATATTTAGATAAAATATTTTGCTTCCTCGACGTTAAGCCATAATTTAATTAAATCCCTTCGGTAGTTTTTTACGTAACACCTCGAACAAGCACACAAAAATTCCAAAAATTGTAGTTTTCTTTTCGGTTCAAACCCAATAGCATGCCTAATTTAGTTTTTGTTTTTATTTTAAAATTATTTTCAACTGTTTTCCAAAAAACATGATATGTACAACTGAAGATATGATTTATCTTTTTTATTTGCTGTAAGTTAGCAATTTTTGTAGTTAAAGTAAAAAGAAAATAATTTAAACATATATTAATGATTAACGAAATTATTAAGAAAAATGTTAATTTGCATGAAAAAGATAAATAAGTAAAGTTTTGAAGGATATTGAGTTTTGAAGCTTATATCACATCATGTAAGACATATTTTCATAAACGAAGCAGGTTATAGTGGAAAATTTGTTACAGAATCGGGTAAAGCAAAAAAAGGGAGAAAATCGAATTCGAAAACAGGTTTTGTACATATACTAATTTGGTATTGTACAAAAGTGAGAACCATTTTTGAATACCCTTATTTACCCAGCGTTTGATGATGGAATATTTTCAAACTTGTCCTTATTTGAAACTCTTTTTCTATTTTAACTACATTTGTATTCCTCTAAATTTAAGCTTATACATGTATCTTAAATCTATTTCAATTAAGCTACAGGTGAAGTTTTTATGAAATTTCTCTCTCGTATAAATTGAAACATTTCATTATATACTGTCTATATAGACTATATGATTCTGAAAAATGCTATAGAAAATTCATTTTCTTTAATCTTTAAAGCAATATAAAATCCCTTAATTTAGTCCATATCTACATAATATAAAATTATTTGAACTGTGGTAACAGTCGCAATGTACGTACGTGTAAAAATTTAACATAAAAAGTATTTTGAATTATTTTAAAGTTCCGATTTTATTTCTTAACACTTTTCAATCTTGAACTATTCACTAGCTGTAAGATTCTACAATATTAACAAATTTGCAGGAGTGTGAAGTGTATGGATTAGAAATTGTATACTGAAAACACTTTATTGATTTAAGAAATATATTTACATCGAAAAAAGCGCCAAATGGAGCTCCTTATCCACCGGGTGCGAGCGGGAAATAACCCCGAGCCAACCTTGGGTGCGTTAACAATCAATGTATAAAATCATAAAACAACCTTGTAATAACTCCAGGATTCGACTGTCGTTTTTCGTACACAAAACGGATTCAATCTGCGTTCATCCGTTTATTTAACTCAATCACCCACAGGAGCTTTTGAAAATAGGGATGATTAAGATTTTGTGCGTCTGACAATGGACGCAAATTGCCTATGTACGCTTTGGATATTAACCAATTTAACCAATAACACGGAATAAGTAAGATCAAACGATTGCTTTATATTAAATTATACTGCTATTTTCAAAATTTATTTGTATGATTACAGATATCACGTGAGCTAATTAATTCTTAATTTATTTATACGAAAATTTCGTCACAAAGTGAAAACATACGTTTGCAGGATTATTATACATAGTCGCAATATTTGAATATCTATTTTTGTGTTCGTTACAAATGCCGCAAAAAATGTGTTTTCTTGTTTGGTGGAAGAAATCAGTTTATATACAATACCTGCCACCCTTGTAGGAGCAAACTTCTGTCAACGGCCCTTAGCCACATCACGGCGTCTCCAGCTTGAAAGTCCCTTAGCTTTTTGCACCTGTCGTGCAAGAACATTCCCAGGCACTTAAGAAGTTCTGAAGTTGATGCCTAAAATACAAAATTAATATTTATCCGCTATTTCAACACAATTACCTAGTATTGTTTTAAATTTTACGCTGTAAGAATACTTAACGAAGACGATTAACTTTTACACTTTCATTACTGAAATTGTATATCTGATTTTGTTTTGTTTATATTACTATTATATTAATTAACGCAAATAATTGTACCTTTATTACGGTTAATTTATAGGAATTAATAACTCGAAGTGAAGAATATTATATATATCACTAATATTAATCAGTATTTGCACAAACAAACGTATTTACGTGTTGTTTAAGCCAATGTTTAAGATTTTTTAAGAAAAACTATTAAGAATTCCTTTATGACCAAGGAAGTTTTGATTTCAAAAGCTATTTCTAATTGGTATCAATTAAAAAATAATAATAAAATTAGCCCACTATGGTATATTAATATATTACCTACAACATTTTTGATTTCTTTAAAGTTTAATACCTTTTTCATTCTTTCAAATTTATTGCAATAATAACAGAAAAGAGCCTGCAATTTAAAAGGTTATATTAGATTTCTTTATCGTGTCGTGTACCACCTAATGTACATGAACGGCATGTACTCTATACGGTACACTGGATTATAATCACGTTAACAGTTTCGTTTTGTTTTTTTTTACTTTACATACAATCAAGGAACTTTGGGTTTAGAAACTTTTTTAGTATTATAATAATAATATATAAGACAATGATATTAAACTTTGCTTTGAAACTTGAAAAATGTTTAAACTATTTATTAGATTTTAGCAAAACCTAGTGCGAATCTTCAGAATATCGCCGGGTTTCATTTCGAACGTTTAAAACATGTTTAAAGCACCCAAACAAATTTGCACATTCTTCTTAAAATTTTTAATTTTCAATAGGAGATATTAAACAATTTACGACTTTGTTGCAGTGTTGTTATTAACTTTACCATCATCAACCAATTGCACTAGCTTTCAAATTAAGGAAATTAGATATAGGTATAAAATAAATCGCAAATATGTTTTGAAATTTTTAGCATAGAAAAGATTTCATAAAACATAACTTTATAAAGTTTCTTTAATGCACATAATTTTAATTTTTTGTTAAGTTTTCCATTCTATTTCCTACGAAATAAAATAAATTCGGTATAAGTTCGATGGTTAGTTTCCTTATATTGCGTACTAACATATACGATTTAAAATTGGTTTGCGCGACGACATATTATATGACTGCAGTTGTTCATATATTTTAAATGTTACACTTAAATACAGAACGTTTTATGTTTTAATTAAATTATACCAAGCAATCGAACAAGAATTTCGGACGGCTGGGTGGCGTTTTGCTACACAAAACAAAACTTTATTAAAAGAAGCAATATTTGTAAAATATTTAATAAGAATTTTGATGTTTGTTTCGCAAGCGACGTACAACAGAGCCCCAATTTTGGTACTTATATAAAAAGTTGCGGCCCTATTTTACTTTGATTCTTACAATTGGAAGAATCTCCAGTAGTTTACAATGGTAACCAATAACTACAATATTTGTGATATGGTTGTTTGTTGACTATGTTCAATACTATCGAATTTTGGCATTCATTTCAATTAGGAGAACATAAAGTTCATTGGATTTTGCGGTATGTCTAATATAAGGTATATAAACCAGATTTACCTGAATTACAGTCTTTCGGGGTCCATGATTGTGCTGAGGCTGCGTGATTGTGTTTTGTAAGGGCAATGGTAGCGGAAGAGACAGGGGCAGTTTGGACGCCAATTTGTCTGTCTGTTGTGATATATTCGTGTTGTTTGCTCTCACCAGGTCCAGTGCGAGGACAGTGCCTTTGGGAGCGCCAGGTGTAAAGTAAACCTGAGTTTGTCCCTGGCCTGTTTGCTGCTGGCTTTGCTGTATATTCTTATTTTTATCAACGGCCAATGGATGGGTTGCATCGACTAATGGCGGCCGGTAATTGGCCGTTGCTAAGTTCGCAGCTTTATTCTTATTATTATCCAATTTCTTTTTCCCATGGGAGGCCGCGAGCCTCTTCCATGATAGGGCATTGATAAATAATGAATGCTTCTTCAAATTCTTCTCGAGAGCGTTCTTTTCCGATAATATCCGGACACTGTCGCTATTACGTTCCGACGTACTTCCATTATTATTGTTGCTGTGATTATTGTGCGTTTGCCCAAGTAGCATAACATTTCCATTATTTGGTATTTGTTGACACATTGGTTTCGTGTTTTCTCGATTTTTGGCATTATTCAGTTGCTCATAGGAAAAATTATTTAATGGAAAATCGGCCGAGTTTGATGAACTCAGGCTACCATTTCCGCTGCCACCTCCACTGCCCATCCCATTGTGATGGTGATTATGGTGACTGTGGTGATGCGTTGAATATATAGGACGTCGTTCACGCGGACTGAAGCTCAATACCGTGCCCATTTTGTAGTTCCTTCTCACCAGCGTGGTGAAAACAACAAATGGGGGATGCTTCTCTTTATAAAAGGATTATCTAATTTTAGATCAAAAATTTGACGAAATTCAATTAAGAGGGAATTATTAATTTTTCTATATTGTTGCAAACACACTATATCTTTAAAATATAACACAATACGCACTTATACTTTTGCACCTATATAACACTTGTGTTGCCCGAAGAGAAGACGTAACCACTGGAATGCATTAAAACACTTGCACCAAAAAACGACGGAAATCAGGAGACAAAGCGGAAAACACCTCGCACAATTATCAAATAATCAAATATTTAGCCATTTCTCGGTGTCCGCACTACCGCTTCAACTTAACAGTCGACCATATCAATTTCTCTATATTTTTCTTCAGACTTTTCCCGAGCTTAAGGAAAGCTTACAAATTCTTACACCAGTGCCTGGCAATCGTTCGAAAACAGTCTGAGAAATTTTCGTAACGCGAGCATCGATTTGTTCTTCTGCGCAGGATTGTTCATTTTCGACCCGCGATTTTCGTAGTCGTTGGCTTTCAAATTTTCCTTGCGGCGGAGCGCATGTCTGCCAAAAAGCCCTGAGTTTTCGAGTTCACCCCTCAATTTAAATCGAGCCAGGCCATCCTTTCACCCTGTGTGGAACTCTCTCACCCTGTGCCATTCGCCCTGGCTCTGGCTCGGTTCGCCAGCTTAAATCTGGTCGCTCTAATACAAACACAAGGTCAATGTATATTTCAGGACCGTCCCGTATTATTCCTGGCGCTAAGATTTACAAACACCACAGAATCAATCGATTAGAATCCCAAAAAAGTTGAATGATTTTGCACTTGCTACCATCCACCATCAACCCACAGCCTTCCCCAGGAGCTGAGACACGCTCGAGGAGCTAGCTCCCTTATGGCAGTTGACTGTACAGCATAGGGTGCTGTTCTGGCTCTAGCTCGAGTCCCGTCCTGTCGCCGAGTCAGTGCACCAATTTGCATCCTTCTGTACTTCCCTCTCTAATTACTTTCTTAAGATTGGACATAAAGAGCAGGATTTGTTTTTGGCTTGTTTGTAAACTTTTGTACTTCTAGTCAAAGCTTTTGGAACAAGGCGTGCATAAAGTTCGTACTTTAATTCTTAATTTTATTAATGATCGGAGCATAAATTGTCCAACAAGACGTAAAAAACATTTTCATTCAATTCGAACCTGCTATTTTTAGGAAATATTCATTTAGTAATTGTTTTGCTATAGCTGTTTTTTTTTCTGCCAAGACTGATGTCATAGTACGTTGTTACTATCTGTGTTTCTTATAGACGGCTATGTACACACCCACAAGACCTATCACCTCTTATTGATAAATGAATTATCCAAGCTCTCTGCAGGTGAAAAATTTCGTAAAATATGAAACAATTTTATTAATAATTAATAAGAATTGAGATTTACGCAGTAACTTTTATTGATTATAGCGAAGTTTTCTTCGTTAAAAACTTAAATATTTCAAAATTTATTTAAATAATTATATCATAATCAGTATTAGATAAGTCGAAAATAACGAATTCTATAAAATTAAATTTATTTGATGGTATCGTTTACAGTATTGCTATTGAGGAATGTGTACATCGGTTCCATACGTGTTTTTGACTGAATAATTACTCTTGAAATAGAATAAAGTGACGTATAGAACATGGAACTTTTTAAATATCTTTAAATTGCTTTGTGATAATTACGAACATCTCCATTTGAAAACATTCCCAATCAACCAACATTTTTTGTGTACACTTCAAGTAATTAATTTCACACAGAATAAATTAAAAATAGAAAAAATTCATACTATCAAGTGCGACTTATATTTCCGGTATAAGGAAGATATTTTCATATTAAGTAATGGAAAAGGTAAAATGGACCCTGATTTCCTAGATTTCCTTAGCATAAAAAAACAAAAACACCCCGAACTATTGTGCGTCCTTTGTTGCATGAAATATATGTATATTATGCTTATGCTAGTTACAATATATACGGGAAATTCCCAGTAACATTGTTTATTTAACTGTATTGATTATTCCCTTCCACGCGATACGGTCAACAAAAATATGTCTACGTAAAATTTGAATGACCTCTTACTCTTAACTTGAAAATGTGGCTTTCTTGAAACAGAATTATAATTTAAAGTAATCTCTAATTTATCTAAAACTGGAAAATCGAGTGCCAAATAGCAAATGATCTAGCTTTTTTTTAATTCTTAGCTTAAGTATATTACTTACAAGTTTTCTCCAAATAATTTTAACTAGACATAGTAATTTCGTTTTCGATAATCGTACTTTGAATTTAAAAAGAATTTAATCTGCAACTACTAAAGATCTTTATGAAAAAAATGATTTAAAATTATAATACATGTTTTATAATAGTTGGAAAATATTTTCCAAAAATAGTCAATTTTCTTCAGTAGATTTATTGAGCTCAATTTCTGCACCGACTATTTTAGTGGAATAGACTGGAAAAGTTTTTGTTTAACTGTTGCATTTAAAAAGATTGTTTTCGTTGGTATGAGAATATTCGAGTATTTATACTTTTTAATCTTTTCAAATTAAACTAAGTCAATATCTGAGATATTCAGTTTTTCAAACAAACTTAAGAAAAATAGTTGTTTATTACCATCATGGATTTAAAGTTTACGTTAGTCTTCTAATGAATATAAATTTTAATAAAACAACGTATTTTAATCATGATTCTTTTTTACAAAATCAACACAATCTAAAAATAATAAATACACTTTATTCCTTTCGTGTGTTTATACAGTAAATAACACCACACCAAATTTGTTCGAGTGTAAACTAATTAAATTAAATTCTATTTATATTTAAGTCTCCAAAAATTTTTATACTTAAACCATTTTTGACCAAAAACTCTACGAATTGCTTTATAGACTATCTCTAATTTTACAATAATAATCTAAAGTAAGTCTTTCAAATTGCTTTTAGAGAAAATTAGGCGTTTTCAATAACGTCAGATAAATCTGTTGTATTAAAGTCAAGAGTAAATTGTATCATACTTGTGAAAATCAATTAGGAACACGAACAAAAATCTTTCTAGATATTCTATAACCGTGGATAGTCTAAGAGTTGTATCAGCATAATATGTGAACAGTATTTTAGCCTTTTAAAAAAATCGATCAGGGGAAGTCCGCACTTTTAGCAGCACAAAAGAACATCCAAGCAAAAATACAAACTATTATTAAACCAATTCTTCTAGGGCTTGATGAAAGGAAGAATTCGCCACTAATATTAATGTTTTTTTTTGTTTCGAATTGCTGACGAAAAAGATAGCAACTTTAACAAAAGTAATACTGTTCACTATTCGAGAAAACTTTTATAAGCCTAACTTATCCATTTATGTTGAAAGGATATGTAGAATTGTATATCACACAAATTAAAATGCCGTCGGTAATTTCTAAAATAATTATTTATTTCATATTTTTTTGCATCTGGGAAATGTAATTTGAATCCTAGTTTATTAGAGCTGCATCTTTCAATCAATAGCGGACCTGAGGTAGTACTACGGTAGTATTTTTGCCAACTCGTTTCACTTTCACTTTGAGAGATTGTTCCACAAGTGCTTGTAAAATGTAGGTCCAAACAAAAACAGAATTTTAAAATTTCTTTGGGTTTCTAAAAATACCCTTAGCAGATATTATCTAAATGACTTCAAAGGGTTAACAGGTGTAAATAATTTAAACCTTAAAACTCTTCTTAAATTAAGTTTAATAACTTCAACGAATTTTACGCATAAAATAAATTTATTATTTCTTTGAATCTGAATATCAGCTTAAAATTTGTATTTTACTTAAGGTGAAGACCTAAATACTAGTAATTGAGATTTTATTGATTTTTTGTTTCTCAGAATGTTTAGGCAAAATTTCAAAGTATAACTTATATAAAAGTATGTCTCAAAAGTCTCATAGCTGGCGTAAAAAATTGTTTAATAATCCAGTGCTAAATAAAGCTTGTATTTACATTTAAATGGTTTTTAAAGAGGAAGTTCTTAATTTCAACCGCATACCTTTTTTTCTGTATAAACACCTGTGACTTTTGATCAGGTTCATCAAACTTGTTAGACCTCTTTTGGCTCACAGGTTACTTTTACCTTTACATAACTTGCACATACAGTAACTCTTTCCTGGTTAGTAACATGCAGAAGTTGGATATAATCCAGTAATATAAATTTCAAAACAAATTAATTTAAATACTCCGAATGTTCTGCTTAAAGATTTAATAATGCGGAAAATTTGGAGATTGAGATTGAGTAATAAAGTAGTAAGACAATTAAGCAATTTGTCCATATAAACAAATTTATTAAACACTATACGTATTTTTGGAAAGGCGAAAGTTAATATGCAATGGATTAACACTTTAATTGCCGAGTATATCAAAATGGCCCGTCAGACCTTTTATTATCTAGTTATAAGCGTTATTATATTGTTAATATTATTTAATACAGGTAACCCTCCTATAACACGATAGATAGGTTCCTAGAAAATGCCGTGTTGTGTAAAACTGTTATATGAGACCCAGAGCAGTACGCAAAGGGGGGTTAGGTTTCGAAATCTTATCAAAAGCAAATATATTTTTTTTTTTCAAATCAATCAAAATCAAAGAAAATTTGTTTTTATTAAAGTTATTAGCATACAACTGCTCAGTACAAGCAAACGTAAACGTCTGAATGTGAATATTGAATGATATCACCTTACATTCAAAGTCCTTTTCATCATTTGCATTTTCTGCATTCTTTAAAATATCTGTAGATTTTCTGATATAGAATTTTGCAACTTTTGTGTCCATAGTGCGTAGTTTAGATTTCTTAATATATACATAGGTGCATTAAATAATACAATAGATGTACAGTGTTATACAAGGACTTCGGCCATTTCATTACCGTGTTAGAATGAAACCGCGTTGTAGGTTGCTGTGTTATACGAGGGTTTCCGCAATTTTCTTATGGTGTAAGAGAGAAACAGTGTGGTAGGAGGGTTACCTGTATTTTATTACCAAATATAATTTCATAATTTAAGGGAAATACTTTTATTTTAAATTTTCTTTAAATTATGCTCAAAAGGGTGTAATTTCTCATTGGTGGTTCTACTGTGAACAGATTATGAATTTCTAGGCGCCTAAAAAAGGGTAATTAATGAGCATAAAGCCCGCAAAGCTTTGTCACCTACCCGTCCACGATTGTTTATTAAAAACAAACAGTGCCAAAAATGGTATTGGCTATACTTAATTATACTAGATATTCATCAAGATGAATAAATATTTTTTTATCTCAATGTGGGATAAAAAATTGGTGCTCGGACAACAAAATCACTTTAATGACAGGTTTCTCTAAAATTTAGTGGTAAGTAATTTCCTTGTATGCGAGCGAAACAATGGATCAAATGGGTACAGTCAACTTATAAATTCTACCTCGTATTACCAGGTGAAGACCAGGAAATGTGTTTTTTACGGTCGATATTTTATATTTCTTTGTTAACAGTATTGTGTACTAGTTGCCAAATTTACTAAGCTTCCAAAACTTGTTTTATTGCAAAATAGTCATAATGATCGAACTCCAGATATTTTTCTTTTCAAACAAATTTATATAATTAATTAATTCTTCTACGATAATTTTTCATTTGTTGTAAAATTTAACGAAACTTTGTATAGATCATATTTTATGTATCTTAACTAGGATTTGGATATCGATGGATACCTGGCTATTGCCGAAGGGTAGGAAACTTTTTTAATCAACAAAATGGAGATTTGAATAGCGACCAGAATGTGAAAATCGAAGTTGGCTAAACATTTTAACTGTTTTGGTCGGAAATTCACGGTATCTGTTTTAATATATTATAATAACTATAGTTTTTGTCATAATCCGTCCACTTTTCGCCATTTTGAATAAAAACGTAAAAGTCCTGTAGTACCTTCCATATTATGAAGCGTTGAAAATTTTCGTTTTTTAATAAACGTTTATGCGCGTATTTAAATATACTTACGTTTTTAATCTCGAAAAAGCACGTTCCTCACGCGAAGGTACCTAAATGCGTATTATACTTACCATTTAAAGAAAGTAAGGTGTAATAACTGGTTTGAGAAGGAAATTACCTTGTAGAATGATATCATTTAGCTTCACGCTAGCATGTTATTCATTTCATTATACAATCATATCCTTATCTCTATCTATATCCTTATTTCATTGTATCTAAACCAGAATTATGCCAAAAACCATTTTTCATAAATTTAATGGTTTTTAAAGTAGTCGAAAAATCATTAAAAAGTTCAAATATCACGATTTTCAGTTCTGTAACATAAAACTGGTTCGTGAGTCAAGGACATACAAACTAATATAAATTTGAAATGATGTATTCACCCTTAACTCACTTCGTGGAGTCAAAATAGACCCCAGGAAACATAAAAACAGATTGTTATTGTGATGATTATTACTCTTTAAGATTTCGCATTAAAAAGCTTTAAGAATTATAAAAATACAGGTCAATATTGAAGACCGACATTTGTCTTTATTTATATAAAACATGAGAATATACCTACTCCTTGAATTTCACACTTATAATACTGGGGTCAAGTTGGACCCCACGAAGTGAATCATGATTGATGAAATGAAGTGTGTTGAGGGTTAGGATAACCTGAAGAGACGGTGTCGGGGATGTTCTTTCTTTTCTTCGCGGGATGAATTTTGAGAAGCTCAGGCTGAAATTATTGGGTTTGTGGCGACCAAACGATTCTTAACTATAATGCAAATATAACCAATTAAAGCAAAAGAAGAAACACACAAATATTAATCATTTATAAAAATTTTTCTGAAAAAGTCCCAAAAAAAAACGAAAAAAACTCCTGCTCCTAAATAATTTTATATATATGTTAAACAAAATTAAAATTAAGAAAAAACACTAGAATTATCGAAAAACCCCGCATTTCTCTTATCGCAAGTAAATCACAGAGATGCAAAAGAATTTGAAAACAAAATTGTTTTTATGAAATCCTAATATATTCGTTATTTAAAATTCATGTGTGTCGCGCCATTTCGACGGGATCATTCAGATTCAGGGAGATTCAGAGAACGACGTGTCCAGTCTCTTTCGCCATATTAAAACAACTTTTTTCTATGCACGTAGTTTAATTTTTTTGTCCCATTGTACCGCCCCGAAAGAATTAGTTTTATCTTCATTTTTTGAATCGTATCCAATCGCTTTCGCATAAATAAATGCATCCTTAAAGACCAGTGCTAATTCCACTACGTCAAGGTTCACTTTCATACTTTACTCTAAGTCCCAAGTCATGATGCCAAAAAGCTTCACTTTCACAGGCGGATAAGTGGATTCGGGCACTGGTAACGAAAGAATAGTAAGTCAATTTTAACACGTTAATCGCGGCGTTTGTCCTTGGCGACCGACAGTGAACTTTCCGTTTAGACCCCAAGGACCGACGGTATCAGAAGCTTAAAAATAAATATTATAATTGACGTAGTATGAATTTACTTGATCACTTATTTAATGTATTTTATTAAAACGCTCTAAATAGAGATATTGTGTATCTTTTTACATGTTACAAAAAATGGCGACTTTTTTATGTCTGCTTAAAATTTTGTAGCCACAGCCTGCATAGAAAGAACAGAAAAATCGACTCCGCGTTTAACGTGTTAAGCGTGCCCATAAATAAACTTTTTTTCGAGGGATTGCTATGGACACTCCAGAAGACTATAGCATATATAAACATCGAAAAACCCTCAATTACCATAGCAGACATTTTACCATAGCAGTTCTTTTTTTATTTACTAATCACTTATCTATTCACATAGTACTTTTAAAATAAAACGACTAAGAGCTTCATAAACCGGCGTAATTATAGGAAACAATACCATTTTTGTATACAATTCTTTGTAGATATAAAAGAACAAATGTTCCACATTTTCGTAACTAATTATGTGTAAAATATCGGAAGTTGAATTCAAACAAATTAAAAGTAACTTTTCTCATTTATTACACGATATTTTTCCTTTTTTTACATGTAAACCTTTGAAATAAAATTCTCGTACAAAAAATTAGGCTAATTAGAAATTAATAAATGTAAAGAACACTTAAGAACGGACTTAATATTTCTTTGCGCAATTCTCACAGTACTTGTTTTGAATTTTATAACATATCCACTTTTATTTGTTTATTTGTCCACACTAATGATACAAAGTAAAACGCATCACGCATAATCTTCAATTATTAATATCAATCAATCACTATGAATCCGTCAATTTAGTTAGAATGTGAATGTCTACATTACTGATTAAAGTAATCATAATAATTAATAGTAATGTCGCTTTAGATGAAGGCCTCAATTGCTGGTTAACGCAAAAATGCAAAGCAGTAAATTTGTCTACTTCCATCTTTACAGCCACCACATCTGAGACATCCTTCTGCAAAACTCGACTAATCATTTTACATATTATCCATTACATTCTTCTTAGAGAAATTAATTTGCAATTGTGGATATCAGAGGGCACACAGAATTTAAATATTTAAGATACAGATTATAAAAAACCGGCAACTGGCAGTGCACAAAAAAATAACAAATTAAAATTGGAATTTGGAAGGCCTGATTTGTGCTCATCTCGAAATGTAGAGATGATGTGAACCTGGAGCACCATTCTGCTCCCATTGCAACTATTCTCTTAGAATACACTAATGGAGAAAATATAATCTTCTATAAATACAAAGAACTTCTAGAACGCTTACCAATAATATTTACAAGAAATGCATTAATATATCAGAGACCTCTGGACGCCTTTGGGCGTCTGAAATAGTCAGTCAAAGTCAATCTGGCCGAACCTGCGTGCAGAATACACAGCCGGACAGAAAATAAGCCTACCAGATCTCCGTTTAATATTTTTTTTTTAGTCGCTAACTTTAGGATTTATGCCATAAAAAACTATTATCAATTTAATTAAAATAATATGAATACAATTATCTTCGTATATATTTATAACTGTACATCTTGTCTCACTTTAAAAAATTGGTAGTATTGCTGGAATCACCTACGTAAGCTTATCTTACAAAATTTATTCGTTTCTGGTTTGCAGCGTAAAATAATTCACTTTTTGCTTATATTGGAAAATAATGGAAACGTATCGTTTGGAGAAACTAGGCACAAGCCGTGCATCATCTCTTTAAGCGAGGAATGTATAAGGGTTTTGCAGAAGTTGTATTCTATGAGATTCAGTTAAAAGACGATAAACACGCTTGGGATGTAAACGATGTCGATTTGTGATAACGCGCAATTATATAAAATATATAGGACCATTATTAAAAATCGTCCACTATGGATACTCTTAAAAAAATTGTTAGTCTTAAAAACAAATAAAAAAAAAAAGGATGGAATCACATTTAAAATTTAAATTAACATTGCCGGCAAGGAGAAAAACCGTGTACACCGAACTTTGGACCGATTAGCAATTCGTGCCTTAAAAATTTCTCCACCTGATACTAACAAGAATCCAAAATAACACAAAATTGGTACACTCAACAAAACCTATCGCAGATAAACTCTACGAGCTCGCTCTGCTAGATAAAATTAACGCTAATTACATTCTTTTTTTTTAAATCACACAAAGTACTAATACGAACACTAAAAATTATTTTTGACAAAATTTTGACGGTTCAGTACTCGGTAAGGAAATACTTTTCTTTTTTTTTTGTTTTTTGTTAGAGGTTCAGACACTGAAAACAAACTTCCGATACATTCTCCTAATGCATTTCAACCGGACTATATAATAAATCACACCGAAAATAAAATTTAGTTAAGAAAATCCAAAAAAAAAAATTTGTGGGTGCACGTTATTTCTCGTAAATGTCTTAGGCGCGATCTTAAGAGAAAATATCGTCTCGTCCCTTAAAATGCAGCGGCTAAACTCGTCTATCTCACATTTTACATCTCAGATAAAACTTCCGTAGAAATTAGTTATCGTTAATTCTGTCGTTATTGTAAATAAATCGAGTTTTGTCCTTAAATACGAGAGTTTCTGCCGTTTACGCTTCTTGTATCCTCAGTTCACATTCAGCTTTATTATTATATATAAATGGAAGTAGATGTTCTTAACGACTTAATTTAGAAATTATTATCTACGGTCTCTATAAAGTAAGTATGTTTTCATTGATTGAGGCAGATGCAGGTCCTGTATACGTTCTTCTAATCGATTTCGGCCTATCTTCTGTCGTATGACCCGTCGACAGAGATCCATTAGTGGCAGAGGTTCAGCTAGAAGTAGATATAAATTAGATTTTATCCTCCTATTAAAAAAAAAAAAGTACACTTACGATCAAGACCTCCAATGTATTTCATTGTAATTTCGCAGTGTCCCCAAACAGCCGAAACAATGGGGTAAAGCTTCTTCCCCTTGAGGCCTCTAAACGCTATTCCCAAATATTGACCATCTACAATAAAACTAAGTGTTCCTTCGTCCATGTCAAGAGCTACAAGGAATTTATCTGGTACTAGGAACGCTTCATCCTGCTTCAGGATCGCAGGATAGGTTATTCCGGCGCAGTTCTTCGAATCGTGATAAAGTTTATTTCTACCCAAATCCCAACCCCAACTCTGATCTGTTGATCCAACTAAACTTTGATAACCTACGGAGTGGAGAGGAGCCTCCGCTGTCGCTACACCGACAACTGCATGTGTCCCCCGCTGTCTCGTTGGCCAATATACTTCCCAAACATGTAGGCCTTTTGTGAACCCAATCTTTCCTCGTATACAATCTGTACTCTGTGCCACCGGGTGTCTATGAAATGTGAGCTTGTCATCCTCTTTAACAAATATATTAAGAGATCTGTCTTCTGAATTCCAGGAGTATTTAAGTTGTGTATCCCTTGCTGCTGCTGGCATATCTAATAGTATATCCAGTCGGGCGGGCCTAGTAAAGTCGGCTGCTAGTTCTCTTGGTATCACTGCTTTAAATGGAGCCGGAGTATCACGGCTAACTGATTTAACTCCACCGCTATTTTTTTGTCCCATGTTCATACCACGGCTGCTGCGCGTTCTTCTTTGGTCTAGTATTGTTACCTTGTACGTAAGACGTATTCTATCAAAATCTCTAGGTTCAAGACGAGACAGTACCACTCTTGGCGAAAGTGGTGAAGTTGAAGAAATACTCTGCGGACGGCGGCGGTCACTTGATCTTAAAACCGGTCCCCGGCCACCCTTATACCTGAAATAAAGTAATTTTCGAAATTAGAAAAACAAAAACAATCGACATTTAAAGAAATATTTGTTGTATTTTGCTTTTATGTATACTTAAAGTTCTAACAATTAACAAAAAAATACACTAGCAGAAAACGTCTTCCTTGGGATTGGAGGAAATAGTTAATATATTTGAAAAAGCCCTTTATCATCTATTTGAAACGACAAGGAAACTTTTAAAATGCATTTTTCAGGTCAAAAGACCATCGATGTACACATATAATATTATTTTAGACGCAGTCATGGAACACAGTCACAGTTAAATAATTTTAGGATGCTTTCTTTTTATAATAGCAATAGAATTTTAAAGTATACCTTTTTTGACTGCCTGCATCATTTTCTAATATGCCAAAAATAATAAGTTTTTTGAATATTTTGAACAAAGTGGTAGTAAACGACCGCCATTTTAAACATTTTAATAACGCGAAGCGACTAGTTCTGCTCGATGCGAAGCGTTTAATACCTTTTCTGGGAAAATTTCAATATGAATTTATTGTTTATAATCATCTTTTAATGGATCCCTCTGTCCGAAGGCATTAGCACTAGAATTAAGTAGAACCACACACAAGTGGGTACTTTTTAATAAACCTAGAAATCGTCCTAACTTTATAAATTATTTACGGACAGAACTATGAACTCCATGAATTTGAAAATCATTTAAATCTAAGTAAAGTAAAAAGTTGCTCGTTTCAATCTCTGCTACCTGAAAGAAGTGCAAACTACTTCAAATATAGTTATATACACGGATGTATTCGTGTTAAAGGATAAGTTGAATTAATCCCCTGTCAAAAGGAGCATGGATAGGATCAAAGAGGCTTTTTGTAAATTAAAGCAGCGAGCAATCTTCCCAAGTTGGTTTGCCATAGCTGTTCTCTTATGGACCGGCTTATATACAAACTTTTAATAACCTCAGCGAAACAACTCTACCCAACATAAACCCTACTTATTTAACGGGTGGGTATCATACATAGGAATATATCGTATGCTTTATACCAATTCCGTATCCTTTTAATGGAAAATAAATAAATTACATAATTGATGAAGAGAGATTTTCCTTTTCATATTTCAAGATTTTTTCGAAGTGCATTGCACTTTAGAAGCCATTGCCAAAATTACGATATCTTGCAGCGAAAGAAATCGATATTTAAATTGTTTTTTATTAATAAGAAAGTGAGAAATTAATTAGCATTCTTCGTAGATATGGATATAAATTTGTTGAGAAGTCCGCACCAGTGCATTTAATTATATTTATAACAATAATATAATAAACCTGTTTATTCGTAAAGCGCCGATAGAGCGGAAGAGGAAAACTATTGAAAAAGCTTATTTTAAACCTACTATATAGTAAAATATTCACTTAAAAAACACTTCAAGGAAACAACAAGTAGTTTGTTATAAAGCAAGATTATATATAAAGTATAAGTGATAATTAAAAAGAAAACCATGTTCACAGCGTATACTTTACCTATTCGTTCGAACCGAAAATTCACTTTAATCCATATCACAAAGTAAACTACAACTTTTATAAGCTTTTCTTCAATTAAAGTACATCGGGCAAATTACTCACGATATCATCAAAGCCAAAATATTCCAATAGGGGTTTCTAGAATTTAAAGCCGTCGTTATAAAAATTGTACCAAAATAACCCTTTTTATCTTTTAACTAATAAATTCGTCATAATACGAGTAATACACCTAATATATTTTTATTTTCTTAATAAATATCAACTTAAAACAAATCTGAGTTTCAATGATTAATTTCAAAATTATTCATAATTGGAGGCTCTCTTGGGCCACGCCCTTTTGCAGGAAAATTAAATTCTTAATCGATTTGTTTTAAATTTTCGTTTTATAATATTAGAAAGAAAAAAGAACACAGATGTAATTTATCATGCTGCAGACACCACGAAAAATGCTAATAGCAGCTTTGAGAAAAGATATTGCTCGTCGACAAGACGCTCAATAGTAGAATTGCTGTCTGATATACTAAAACATTTGGTTAAGCACTAGCCACGTTGATACATAGCACAGTTTTAGTTTTAAACGCCGAAGATAAGCATTTTTACATAAAGAGGCGTACAATTTGAAATTCTAAAATTCTTTTATTCATTTAATTAAGTTTAATTTTTTCTAAATATGTCGTATTTTGTAAAGCAGCAGTAAAATTCACGAAAAGCACAAATATTGAGATTTTCAGGAAAGACTTAAAATGATGATTCAAATCCCAAGAATATATTTAAAAGTAAGTTTATATTTAATTTTGAATTCACATAAATAGAATAAATTTTTCCGGGAACATAATTTAAAAATATATTTCCATACACTACTTTTCCACACACTGCTTTTTTAAAACTAAAATTTTTTACTGATTTTAGGCTCAAGTCTTATCCTAAGCATCATTTGGAATAGGCAGGTAAAGCAAGTACCCATAGCGAGAATTTTTCCAATATTCGAGGATTGACCAACTTTTCATCTTTATTTGCATTATATTTTGCTACAAATATTTATCCCACCATACACAAATTAATACGCAAAAATTAAATGAAATGGTAGTTTTAAGTCGCTTACAAAATTGTTATTAAATTTAAAGGTAGGATTACCTCAGATTATAAAGAAACACGCTTAAATACACAAAACACAAATTCAGTTTTTATGCTCATTTTTCTCATGCAAAATTTATAACCCAGAACATAACGAAATATTATTACTTTGAAAGTATTAACAGCTCATGTGAAAATTATACTTTTAACTACTTTTGTACGGTCGACCTTAAAATAGTCAAGTGTAAGCCGAAATACTGACAAAGAGGTTTCCTTCGTATAAAAAGAGAAAATTGTAGAGAAAAATCAATTTATAACAAACTAAAATTATTTAACAAGACGACTGATCTCGAAGATCTAATGTACAATCTAAAGAAAATTAGGTAATATTAAAAACTTGTAAAGATAAATCGCACACTAAGTATCTCCCTTAAGGAAATGAACATATCCATATTATTTTCTCAAAAAACTACTAGTTCGTCGTTTCACCGGGTATGGTGCATTTAGTCTTAATACCACATTCTCACAGAATATTTTTTAACATGACGAATCCAAATGTCCTGGAGAATTTTGTCTACTTTTAAGCAATCTGCCAACTTGATCCTATTTTCCAATATACATGTTTTAGTTAAAGGATAACTTTAATTTTCATTCATATATCGTGTGTAATAGACTTAAGAAGAGATGAAAACAGAAGGAAATTTTTCGAGTACCTTGAATTGCATTCTCCTAAAAAACCACATAAAATTAGGGGTTTTGGATACCGTCTATTCCATAGTAAATTAAAAGGTAAAATTCCCTCCTTCACCACAGATCTCAAGCGGTTCCCTTTCCGAGTACTTCGGTAGGCTCGTCGAATTTGAGTTCATCTTGTCATATTAAAAACAACTGATTTTAGTATAATCGATTTTCATAACACCATTACGGCCAATATAAAAGGAAAACATAACTTCTAAACTACTTTTAAAATGAAAATTAAAAAGAAAAAAAACTATTAAACTACTTTTATTGTATTGTAATTACTTTTAGTGAATGTATTTATAAGAAACTATTTTTAACTGGGCAGGTAACTATTAGAGAAAATAATTTACATCTCTCTGTCTAAACACTAGAAAAAAAAAAAACAAAATAGAAGGACAAACAAAATCTTTAACGAGTCCTATTTTGGAAAAGCTTCAAAACCTTACAAATAGCCGTACATGTTTTCTATAACACTTTTCTACAAAGTAATCAAAACTCAAACCGCATAATTTACAACACCCTTCAGAGCTGTTCATTTTAAATTATCGCGAAAAAACTATTTGAAAACCAATTTTAAAAAACGTCTATTAACCTCATCATTTCAAAGAATTCCATATACTTCTGTGGTGTTCTGCTTCCGATTTTATTTTCTAAACTAGTCTTTTGAAATTATATTTTAAATAATAACGTATTTGTATGAATATATAAAGTGAATAATACACACAAATCTTCTGCTCTAACAAACTAAACTTATATTTGGATTTCTATTGTTTAAAAACAGTATTATTTTTTAATCAATGCATAATTTTATTGAATCATATCATATCTACTTGTCTACATGACTTTAACGTTTAACGTTTTTCGCAATACAAACCCTCTTGAAATCAAATTTTGTTAACAACTAGAAATTATCTCCAATCTCTCACCAGCTGACACGTGGTGATGTTAAAAAAAAAAATGTCAGTGACCAAAGGTTGCCAACAGCACAGCCAATGAACGAAATGCAATTAGGGCCACCAGTACAACACTTTAGAACCCTCATACTTACACTAACACACACTAATTCGACCTGCTCCACAAAGAGATGAGCGATACCGTCGTCACCTCGAAACAAAAAAAAAAAAGGGAATATCGACCAACACGCCAGAATCTTGTTTCTGCACCCTTTTTCTCCCCTCGGAAATTTTATGACCCTCTCGACAAACTAGTTACAGTGAAATTTACCCTCTTCAAGCGCAGCACTTTAAAGAACTAGAAAACAGCGGCACAAACTGTCAGCTTCCATTTACCAATTTACTTTTTCCCATCTACGGGCCGGCCTTCCGCTTTGCTCAACCAATTTCATGAAGAACTAACATTTTTTCCGTACTCCCTTGAGGTCAATTTCTCGAGGAGGAGGCTTTATTACGGAAAAAAATTGAGACGAATGAATCGCACTGTGAATTTATGCAAATTTAAAGTGACCTCCCTCGACAGAAAATAAATCCAAGAGTGTCTGGGAAAATTTCGACTTTATAGAAAATCTTTCAAATCTTACCGTTATTTTCAACAACGGAAATTTTTCCGATTTCTTTCATGTAATTAACCGCAATTAAGATATTTCTTACTAAAATCTTTCGTCATTCGCTTATTGATTCATAATTTCCAGAGAAATTAAAAGCAAGCAAATTAATTGTACTAGTTCCGAACCGGAAGGGTTGACAAAGCAATTGATTGAAATGATCTTTTTCGTTATTGCGACTGATTAAATAATTAACTAAAAAAGTACCATTTGCATATAATTGATATAATGCAAGGGTGGGAAAATTCGCCGGATACGCCGATTAATGAATAAATTAAAAACATATTTGTCCGATGTCTCATCTAACAGAAAAAAGTTCAAACGGTTATTCACACCGACCGAACTTTGAATCATTCTAGGCAAAGTTCGATTTCTAAGAACTACTCCAAACTACATTCAGGTCTACTACAAAAAAAAAAAAAAAAAAATCGAGAGAATACACGCTTCTCTCTCAAACCCAGCTTTTCTCCTTCTGGTGAGAAGTGACCATGGAAGCGAAGACGACGGGGCAGGAGACATGGGCAAAGAAAAAGCTAAAGCACGAAAATTGATAAATTCGTTTTTGGACATAAATTCATTGAACGCCCACCATAATTGATTTTCTTAAGAACTCACAATTGATCAAGTCGGCCAATAGTATAAAAAATTATACGAAAATAAATGAATTTAAAAAAAAGAAGAAAAACTAGCCCATGATAGCGTGTCTGGGGGCAGCATGAAAATCGATAATACCTTTTCTTTGTTAATTCCATTTAGTGTTTGAAGAGATTTTCAGATAAATCCACGAATTTCGCCGTCCTTCCGAAATGATGCGGGGGGTGTAGGTATATCCTTTAAAATTACAGGCGGCCGCCACTCACAACTCGACTTAGTACTTTTCTTGGGTGAGTTTTATTTAACATAACACAAAACCTTGAATGCAACCAAAACGGAAATCACAAAAACGCACTACCTCGACGAAGTAATCATTGTAGGTTCATTTTTCTTAAGCTGAACGCTGAATAAAAAAAATCACTCAAGCAAACTTTTTCCTTTTGTCGTTTTATCCACCGTTTTTTGCCCTGGTTATCAAAAATACATGATAATAGCCTGCGGTTCTAAGTTTGCTTAAACTTTAAAAATTTAGCGGACCACTGCTAGCACTCATTTTTACTGATTACTTCAAAAGGAAAATTCGGATTACCGCCCTGCAAAGTACATAGTCGAGTGGATCGATTTTTAGAGCTATTTTTTTTCTTTGTACAAATTGGAATCACAAAGCCTACCACACAGCGACGGCCTCTCCGAACACGCGGTTAATTTGCTCTCACACGGGCGACTAAATCCCGTCTGTCGCACAGACTCACTCTGAACCTCCCGCTAGTGGTGTGTTAGTGCAGTAGCGTATGTTCCTTCAAATTTCGAAGAAACGAAATACGAACGCCGCAGTCCACACGAAACATACCTAAATAAAACCGTTGGCCAGAGCGAGACATCGGCTGGTATTGAAATGTCCTGTATGTGTGTGTATTTTTGTGTTTTTCACGGTGGCTGCCGTCCACCCGCGTGCGTATACCTTTCTCGTACGTATTTAATTCTTGTCTATGGGTGTGTGTCTTCCAGTGCGATTCCAGTTCTCACGAACGAGACAGCAACATTTTTATGCTGCACACTTATTCAGGGGTAAAAAACCTTTGTTTCCTGATGCCAACAAAAAGACCTTCAGCGTACGCTCGAATTTTCGCAGCTCAGCACTTGAGGCGGTCTTTTATTTACTTATTAGGTTTTGCTTTCGTAATATGCGCCATGGGGACATCGATTCTAAAAGACACCCAATTCATGAGCGCTATAATTACGACTCTACGGCAACACCAGATCGCTATACACTACGAATATTCTTCAGGTAGACCGAACCGAACGTTATATACCGAACAATAAAATTTACAATCTACCTACTTTTATCTTTGAAAGCACTCCGCAAAATGCACTTATACATTTTCTTCTTCCGAAAAGCTGTGGCATAGAAGACGCCGTTTCGCCATTTCGAAAACCATACCTGGCTGAACAACAATACATTAAAAATAAAACCGAACGAACACAGTGGCATCTTACACTTTCTTGGCCTTGAACTCGTCCAAAGTGTACGCCGATGGTATGTGACGTAATTCTCTGCTGTATCTTCAACTATTTAATAACGTTCGAGTTTAAGTTGAATGAAAAAAACACGTTCCGCTCACATTTACTCAGCCTGATAGCCATGAGACGGAATAAAATAATGACGACGACGACGGCGGAAAGTTCATCGAGGATGTGTTGTGTAGCGTCTCGTGATGGCTTCGCTGCTTCGAAAAAGTCAAGATTTTCAGTAAAGGGAGTCAACGTCTTTTAACTTTCCGTAAGACTTCCGCACAACAATGAAACAATCTTCAATTATTTTTTTTTATATATATATATATACAATCTTGTTGTCTACACCTAGCATGCGAACTGCGAGTCGCACACTCCCCATCATCATCAAGTTGAACCGGCGCTGGAATTCTACAAAAACAAAAAAGAGTATTTTCTAAAATAAAACCAAAGAGAAGGCATTCACCGACTTAACTATACGTTCCAAAACGACGCCTATTCATTTCCGTTTTGAAATTCAGCACGTTGACAAAATATGAAATCTGTTCTCGAGGTACTTCCCTATAACGCAAATGCCCCAGCGAGCGGCCGGTGAACAGCTTGAACAAATGTAAACACACCTGCTTACTTTTTACAAATTTACTTCCACGAATTTTGCGTTTTCATACCTGTGCAACGTGGAAGAACATTGCCAAGAGTTCTTTCTTTCATATTAAATAACGTACCTTCCTTTTTGCTATGCACAAATCCAAGGGAAATTCTAATCCTCGTTCCACAAAGCTACTCGCAGTTTTTTTTAATTAAAATGCTTTGAAGTAATATATTACGAATCGATAAGCAGACTGTTTCCCTTCTAAATTTAGATAAGAACGTCTTCACGGTTCAATAAAACTTGAATATAAAATTAACGAGAGATATTTGAATATTTAAAAATATATCGCAGGCCTGAAGGTATATATAAATTAACTTTTTGAAACTATAAGTAATTTAGCAGTTTCAGCATTTATAATCACCCAAAGGTTTTAAGAATAGTGGAGTATTAACGATGTAAGTTTGTGGTATATTCCATACTACAATAACAGTTTTACCCATTTGTTCTAATAAATACGGCAGACAACAACCTAGCCGCGTAATGAGGAGTATATACCATAGCTTCCTTCTAATGTGAAGTACCACATTCTTCTTTAGAATTTAGTCAAATTAGCGGCAATAGTTAGCAAGCAAAGTTGATTCCCTTTCTTGTAACAAACATTCTAGGTGCTGGTCCCTCGTTTAAAACGCATATGGAGTTTATAGTTTAAGCGGACGTATAACCTATCTAATAGTGAAATATCCATTAAAATCCATCCATCCCTAATAAAGCAATAAATGAATAACCAGGCAGGCAAACATAAAATTTTATTATACATAATTTAAGTTTACCTATGAGTCATTTTACAGTGAAAGTTCTAATGACATTCATCCACTAATTTTCACATTATATAGTAACAAATAAATAAGAAATAAACCGAAAGGTATTAGCGAAAATAAACTTAAAATTGTGTATGTGAATTGTCCATGGTGGAATGGTAGGTATATGTAAAAAGAACACATTTACTTCTTCCACGTCATAAAAGCAAGTTAGTTATTAATTAATATAAAACCTAATTTCTATATTTATAGACATATACGATTATGAAATAGAATGAAGCAATTATTGCAAGAAATATTAATAATTCGTTTAATAAATTCGGATAAGCACTTAAAAAAAAAAAAACAATAAAAAGTAGGCGCATACTGATCAATTTGTTCTGACTTTTTAAATTGTTAAATGTTCAACAATAAGAATGAAATTGATCTAATGACATATTACCAATTAAAATCAAGAAAAAATAGGAACAGGGAAGTACTTACACGGTAATATCACGGACAATTTTCCAGAATACAATTGAAAATACATATATACACTTCACACATTACTCAAAAATCAAATGACAGCATTTGAAAATGCAACTGCGGTCTAGAGTAATTCGTTGTAGTATAAACGGGTTCTAAAAAATTGCAATAATTTATCTAGTTTTCTAGAAACTCTTAAACATTCTTTGGATATTAATACATCCAATGTAAATACATTTAAAATTAAAAGTTTTTAATTTCAACATCATTAAAAGATTTGTATTAAGTCTAAGGGCACCAAGAAGAAATGTACTGCCCATGATAGATTTTTTGTTAAAAGGGAAAACATCTAAAAATTCGTGGTCATTAGGATTTGGTACGTGGAGCTTCGTCTATTCGTATGCGAATTAAGCAATCAAGAACTTTCGGACGCGGTTTGACTGGACTCCAATTATTAAATGCCTACTAGAGTTACTTAAGACATTAGTTATTTGTTTATTTGTAACTCTATCTTTGCTACATCAAAACTATTTGTCGGATTGATATGAAATTTATTCAATTAGGCCTTCAATTAATTTAGAAATGTATTATTATATTATTATACAATAAAAACAGTGCGTACAAACTAAAAAGTGGAAGCTATTTATAAAAGTTTATTTAATTTTTTTTTTCCGAAAGAAACTGCTTGTGGTTGTTTCAAGTAATCTCAAAGAGTAGGATAGAGACCAAATCTTTCGATGTTGTATAGTTACTTTTTTTTAAGCAGGTAAACAGCGATGTATATAAAAATATTATCAGTGCATATCCTATAAAGTTATAACTGCAATTTAAGAACAAGTTTTAAAATTACCAATAGTACATAGATCCTAATAAGAAATTAACTCATTCTCTTTAAAACGAAAAATAATTCGATTCGTTGTTAGTATTGCGTTTCATACATAATATTTTTTGGTTTGTGTTTTATTGTGAGAAGGCAACTAATAAATGTAACATTCACATTTTTATATGACAATTTAAAGGGAATTTCCGTGTCAAACATTAATTAGAGATCGCAGAGGGGTGCGTCGGAACCATGTGTGTCCTTCAGGGGTCAATACCCTGAAATTGAACGCAAAAGTATGCCTGTGAGAGTTCAGTTCATCAATTTTTAAACCAATTTTAAACAAAACGAAAAAGGAAAGTTGTTTATCAAAAATTTAAGGGCTGTTATTTAAAGCCACAACAGTAAAACCTTCAGATTTAAATTTTTAAAACTGTAATAGGATATTAAAAGTGAGCTACAATATACAAATATAAAATAAAATAAAATCTTTCCCGTCTAGCAGGTTCAAAAATGTGAGACTTTCCCAACAGCAAAAAAAGGATCTCGAAATAAAATGCGCTGCATTGGGAAGACTTAGGGAGCCGAATTCATAAAATGTTTTTCAAATGAGACAGATTTTATTGATTTGGGCGAAACTGGCCGCCTTCTGGAGTGAGGAGGAAAGTGTATTGAGCGTTAGTATAAAATTCTTTGGAAATGTGTTAAAACTCATTGATTTAAAATTTCTTTACACCTGATTCTACGTGAAAGATACGCTCGTATGTCACTTATGTTACTACACGTGTACTCAGGTACACATTTTCGACTTTGAGTTAGAACAATTTTACTCATGTATGTCCATTTTCTTTTTATATGTTCGGATTTCCATTTTTAAACTTTAAATAAAATAAATTATGTGTACATTTAATTCAATGTTTAAACAGTGTAGTTACGAGCATAAAAAACAAGTGGATAAATTTTGAATATTTTTTATTGTAAATATATATCAAGATATTTTTTGACAAATATATTATTTGCCACTTGACAATGAATCGTTGTAACAAATCAACATTTTTCGTCCAGTTTCTCCACGTTTGAATTATGCAGAAATAGAGGCAGTTGATGGGAAAGTAATGACGACAATAATTCATCTTACATCTTGAATACTTTGCTAATTTTTAAGTAACTTGATGACTGACTGCTCGATACTCGACAATAGGAAGACACAATTCTACATCCTTAAAAATGATCGGCGCCGATCTGTCTAGCTTTTGAAAGCAAGCTACCTGTTCGTATGTCTTCTTACACTATATTTATTAATTAATTTATCCATTACTTCAGAATTTGTATTATATTAGAAGTGGACCATGTCCGGTTTGTTTCAGGGCTCAGACTTCACATCATTTTTCGTACTATCGTATTGTTATATTATCATGTATTCCAAATTGCGATGAATAAATGCTTTGTATTTTTGGCTTCATTTATTTTCCGCCAAGTATATTTTTACTTTGTTTCAAAGTATCAACAATATTCAGTTATAAAGTTGTTTGAGCAAATCAAAAACATGATGTGTATTTTAGTGGTTGGCTCCAAATCCTATCACTATTCTTACGACTGCATAAAGCTCGGCTAAACCCAAATCTTTCTGTTTTCTTAGTGGAATTTTTCTCGATATATTCTTAATTGTTTAATCTTTTATTTGTATGACGGACAATATTATCAAAGATTTCTGGTATCAAATGTATTATATAAATCAATATATTTGTGTGGACCACATCTTTATCTATCGATGTTATGTGAAACAGTTTCATAACGAGGACGTAATTTTTAACTCAGATTAAATGGACGTAGACATTTTAGTAATAGAAAGTGCATAATTATTTCTAAAATGCTCTTAATGTTAATTCCTCCACGAAGGTTTGCATTTTCTCTACACAAATAAAAGAAAAACAGGTACATTAATTTAAACAAGTAACAAATTGAATATGAGGCACGATCGCATTCCACTAAATCACAGGTAGACGTTGAAGCAGATATAAAAGAAAAGGAATCAAGGATCAAGAAAAGTATATGACTTCTAGGAAACTATTTGATTATTGTCGAAACATTTTTATAATACGGATTAAAATAGAATGTAAAGGGGACCGTATTCCTAGATTGGATACCCAAATACCCAAATACCCTAGGTAGCAAGTAACTAATGAAAATTTCAGGTAGCAACATAACCAATATACAAGTGCCACATCTTAAACGAAAATTGATCGAATTAAATGTATCAAAAGAAGAAAATTAATGTGCTCCAGCTTTAGGCACATTTCACAAGCCGCATGCCTCACGCACACCAACCAAGTGGCTGATGTGCAGGGAAACCGAAGGAAAAAGTCCTAAAAGGAATTGCATTAAAAGTGTAACTGCATTTGTATCTCTATAAACACAGCCTAGCCGCACCATTTTCATTTTTTGAAAGTGCAGAGTCCCAGCGGAGTCCCTTTTCTCACCCCTACATTTATTGGCATGGCATCATAGCCCACAGCCAGGCCCAGGCAGGCATTAACTTTACGTGCATCTCCGAGTAGATTCGATGTCCCTACCTTCTATATATAGGATTATTTGATTGTGTGCTCCGCAAATGTTCTTAGTCAGACACAGGCGGTGTTGCCATTTAACACTGTTTAGGAGCTCCTTCGCTCATCCAGACGTCTTGTTGCCAAATTTAGGGATGCTTACTATACCAAATCTACCAATGTGTCCTTGTATTGATTTTTGCCTGAAATTCAAATCGTTTAGCAAGAATGGAACGCTACCTTCTTGCAGATCGGGTTTTATATTTCGTGGAAACAAAGAAGGGAAATATTGTTTCCTGGAAAGCTGGGCTATGATAACTTTAACAAGCCGGATCTTAGAATTTCTAATAATTATTTTCAAGTAACTGCCAAGTCCCTTGTAATTAATTTTACGACTTTGTTTAATCACACCATCCCGAAACAATTATTTTTCAGCATATGTACCTGCTCTTGGGTAAATGCTAAATGAAGGTTTTGTACTTAAGCAAAGCGGACGGGTTAGATAGATTTTCAGAAAGTCGCTTAGCCTGCACGTATTATAAAATTGCCTTACAAACTAACAATAACGAATAAGTATTTTTCTTCAAGTATAATCACACTTGTGTCTACTTTTTTGCAACTTTAATTTACCTTGAACAAGCTAGCGTATGAACTTACGTAATTATGCAGCAACCTTTGAAGAATATTCATAAATTTCTAATATCAATCACTCCACACAGAAAGATGTTTTTAATGGTCATATTTAAACGTCCCTGAGTATATTAAAAAATCCTGACTATTTAGATAAATTGGCTGTTACTTAAGTAACTTAATAACACTAGATGCGTTAACATGTATTAAATAGTGCTGTTGTACCCAATCTGCGATCTATTACTCATTCGATCAGCTTTTCTTATAAGGAGGCAAACTATATAAAACCTAGTTGACTTTATAAATAAAGTAAGAAAAAGGAAAAACATGCTGGCCGCAAAACTACGGGAAGTTCAGGGCCGTCCGTACAACTTGGCAATATACCATACATCGACTGTCTTTGTACTCGCACCGATGATCTCTTCAGGCTTTAAACACTCGAATCTTGAGTCTCATGATGGTATACAACACCGCGAAGAATTTCTGTTTTCTGTTTGAGCCTGTTTCAATTCTGTCTGCTTCTTCATCGTCTTCGATCAGGTTAATATTTACTCCACGCCGTAGTCGTATCTTTATCTTTTCTTTGACCAAACCAAAACCAAGGGGAAGAGTTGTGTAGAACGAACAAAGAAACAAGCCAAAGCCAGTTGCAAGTCGCAATGTCTTTTTAGGTTTTTACTCCGAGTCGGAGGCCCAGCTTGACTTGACTTTATGTGTGTGGGAACCCTCTCCCCTGACGAAGCAGAAAAACAGAACGTGATTCAATACCTCTGCGCTGACTTTGTGCCGAATAAGTAGGAACTAGTTATGATACGTGTGGTAATAATAAAAAAAAAAAAGTTAAATAAAAATAAAAAAAAAACAATAAACCAACGTGCACCATATGATGTGAACTTTTTCTTAATATCTTTGTATTCGTGTCTATAGTAATCGCAACGCGCCGTCGGTATCCAAAATTCAAATGCCAAGCCAAGCAAATAAGGAAATGTGCTGCAACCGGTTTGGTATCATTAAAAAATCTTTTATTTATAATACTGAGATCATTAAATCACCCGATCTAAGTAAATTTGAGCTAATTATCGATCGTTAGTTTCCCACATTATTCACGATTTTTTATAGACAATTGTAATTTCCGACTATGAATTGACAATTGTAATTCCCGGCTATGATAGATTGTATGCTATGAGAGAACCAATTCAATCCAAAAACTTTGAACAAAGATCGTCGCACAGCTGCCGAAGTGGCATTCACCTTTTTAGAATGTTGCACAGCGAAATATTCATAACAATATCACATTATGTTCATGGTTTCGTCAAGAACTGATATATAACATAAATTTAATAACAATGAAGTAAGCAAATCAGTAGGAATACATTCATCTGAAAAATTAACAGAATGCCAATTAGAATTTGATATGCGAAAATATTCAAAAATTACAAATTGATTTACAAATCGCTTTTAAGTACAATTAAAACCTAAAGAAAGTATTTCCAAACGTAAAACGTTAATTACGAAATAATTGTGTAAAAGCCTAAATAAAAAGAGACCAAAAGAATATAACGAACATGCATAAATGTTAATCATTCTTTAAAGGAAACTATAAAAGTTATGTATATACTATATATTTTTGGACTTGCCTCCCAGACCTCTTTAAAATGATTTCCCATTCAATGGACTTGGAAAAAAATTTATCCTTTACTATAATTTTGTAGACATTGTATTATATGTTAAATAGCATTGTAATAACATTGTATTAGCATTGTAATAACATTGTATTAGCATTGTAATAACATTGTATTATATGTTAAATAGCTTAAGCCCTACGACGAAATGAAAAAATTCACATGTATAAAATTAGCCAAAAATAATACCTTAATTTTCTCGTACAATTACTTAATAAAAACACAATCCTTAGAAAAAAAAAAGCAAAAATAGGATAAATGAGCGTATTTTAGACAAGCCACGATCTAGAACGATCTATAGATTTCTTTACTAAATCCGAGAAGTAATAGCTTTAAATGGAATCATGGATTAAAAGTAGGAAAATTAATATGTAGAACGTAAAACATGTTATTGTCAAGCAGAGAAAATACGTATAGACTTAACATTGAATTCAATTGTCTCAACAAGAAACAATACGGCAAACAGAGTCATATGCTTTATTTATTGTTATTTGCAGAATTTTGGTACAGACACTTTTAATTCGGTGTTTTAAAATCATACATAAAATGTTCTAAAAGGTAAAGCATGATTTCAAAATTTTACTAAAATCCGTTATGAAGTTCCAGTATTGAAATAGAAAAAAAATACAGTGCGCAGAACTTAATTTTGGATACAAAGGATGAGATTTCGCAAAGAAAAAAAGTACATTTATTCGCAGTGTTCCTTCTTACAATAAGACAGAGTTTCACTTCCGTGCTTCGCTTTCACTTAAAAATGTGTAAGGAGGAAAATATAATATTCAACATTCTTAGCGTTTAACAGGTGGCCGCCGACGTTGCAGATGTTTCTTATTACGTACGTTTATTATTTCTTTTTTGCTTTACCTTTCGGAAAAAAGCAGGGACAGATGTTTTAGCCAATCCCAGGATTTACTGGCTCCGATCTGCACTTTTTCTACCTGATTACCACCTGCCATTTTTGGAAGCAATTCAGTTCATCCCCATTTTGTATTTTCAGAATACTTTTCGAACCATGAAAAAAAGTAGGTTTTGGGTTTTTAAGTTTTTTCTTATCTAATAGACCTTCAAAACTGTTTCTTAGATTTACATTTACTTCAGAAAGAATTATCTACAAATCGACAAATATTTAATATCCTTATTATATATACAATTTGCATGCAGAAAAATTATATGCAGTTAGATAGAGAAAAACTTTACCTTCACATGGGAGTTTCCAGTAAAGATTTTTTAAACATGCTTTCTTTTTATACAGGAAGTTCCACAAATGGATATTCAAAAAATGATCGTTGTATCTAACGTTATACTGTATAATAGGAATTGTTGCCCATTTCCAACATCTACAAAACGTTGTGACCTGATTCGGATTACTTCGTTTTCTTTCACAAATTTATCTGTATTGAAGAACATACATTAAAAATTAAGTTGATTTTTACAAAATCAAAAAGTTACCATACCCCCTAAAACCGATCAATGGCTATAGGTTTCCAGAGCTGAAACAAAAACAAAAGAATATATGTTCTAAATAACACCTTAATTCAATATTTATACAATTTAATCTACAGAAATTTAGTAGGATTTAAAGGTAAACTTTATAAAATTGTATGATCTACAACAAAGAAGATGGAGTTCAAATTGTACGTTTTATACAGGATTATCGATTTGCTACAACCTGCCCGTTTTTAATGGCTAAATCTCAACAGTTAAAACGGAGAAACTAAATTCAGCTGTTGGGTCATTACAAAATCCCTGAAAGGCGATGAGCATAGTATTCGCAAAAGAACGAACGCATTTGCAAAGGGCATTTTAGCAGAACGCTGCCGAGCAGAACAGCATTCTCATTTAAAGTCACCGTTTTCTCATTCTTCACGGTTTTCTTATTAACTAACAAGTTCTTCGCCGCGTTCACCGAGACAATAGAGCGACGGTAGTGTTGTTAGCCCGTGTATTCTATCCATTATGAATGAGTGTGTTGATTGCCTTGGCGAGGTAGTTGAACCTGATTACTGAATCTCAGGAAAGCAAAATAAGTTTAAGATGTTTTGCTACAAGTTACCAGTCTGGTAGCATTTTCAATGTCAGTGTTACGGAATTCTCTGGGTTTCTAGGTAACAAGTCAAAATGAATCTAAAAATCATATATAAAATGCATAGATAGAGATTTGCTAATGATTTCTTTCTTGCGTATGATAACCTTCGTCCATGTCATGTCGAGTTCAACCGCTTTCGGTATCAACAACCTTAACTGGTATTTCACCAAATTTGATGATAGTACCGTTTTGACATCCAAATTTAACCGAAAGGGCAATCTTCATCACATTGACTTCCGAACGTTTTACAATAGTTCTTATAATGTCAAATCGACTAGTTTAGTATGAATTTGTAACACTCGATAAAAGTTTAATGTCTGGCCATATGTTACTGAACTTAACTTACGACACTGAAGTACATGAACCTTGAGAATCAGATTAATTTCAAGTAAGAAGAAATGCCTATTTTAATTCCAACAGAATTGTCTTTCGATAGGTTAGGAAAATTTCATATGTACTGTAATTTGGATTTCTAGTATTTAAGTTCATTTCTCAAACAGAAAAATTTTCATACCCTGGAGAAAAATAAAAAAGAAAAAAAATGCTATGAAGCTATTTGAAAATCACACCGCAATTGTACTTTTATGCCAATAAATTACTGCCCAAAATGTGAATCTAGCCAAGCCCATTTCAATATAAAATTATGAATTATAAAAAACATTTCATGTTAAAATAACACTTTATTATATTAAGAATCATAGACAGATAGATATATAACATGAAGGTATGAAAAATAATTTTCTTTACGCGATTTTTATTCACTTTAACGCAACCAAACTAAAGCCAAAATTAGGAAAAGGTCTATTTTCTAGTATTTCAGAAACGTATTTATAGCGTAAAAAACGGTTTCGGTGTACATTACTTTTGCCGAATTTATATTAAGAATTATTAGAATGATGAAAGTAATTGGATGGCCTAAATGAGTTTGTTTCAATTTTTAGTAAGGCCATTGATCTTGTATGCTATTTAGATCGTTAAAAGAAATATATAGGCCTTCACTAATAAAACCTAGATTTAAAGTAATAAAAGAATCGTGTACATTGGCTTCGGTGAAAAGCAAAATCTTATGAGATAAATGCAACCACTGAAAATGAACGGATTTCCGATAAAATCATGAAGAATTGTATTTAATTCTTAAGTTTGTTACTCAACTTTTTCTGGAATTTCACAATGATTTCGAATCGTATAATTCCGTACAGTGGTTAGAAATCGAAAAACTTATTTCTTTGTTTTTTAAAAAGAAATCAAAATGGATCAATCTTTAAAGCAAATACAAGTTTTTAAATTCTTTCAAGCATTTTATCGTGTTAAATATTTAGTAGTAATTGTTAATAGTAGACGTGTTCTTCTTGTGATAAAGAAGGAATCAGTTTGAGGTGGACCTAACTATTCGTTGAAATGCCTTGAAATAAGCAAAGCGAAACCTTCTGCTGAGACGTTTCACGATGCTTCGCACGTCGTGCGCCTTGGGACTATGTCGAATACAAAAACGCATCTATCTTAGCAACAGCCGACTTTGTTCTAAAGCTTCATTTACTAATTACTGAATATCGTTATTCAAACCCCAAGATTATCCAAGCTAATATTTTTTTGTTCTATATATAACAAACTTTAGCATAGTAACATTTGATGAGCAGTATGAGTAAACAGGAACATTAATACCAAAAATATTTTTCACTGTGTTTTTGCGATTGTAGCAACAAAAATTTCAATATGAATAAATTTATCAAATTAATGGCATACGGCAATTGAATTTTTAACTTTTATTATCCATAATGAATATCCAGTTGGTACCAAACAAGAATTTGTAATTTATTTATCAGTGAAATTCTTATTCCAGTAGTTTTGGTGATATAGTTTAAAAATAACTAAAAGGACGAACATACAAGTAAATAAATACACCTTAAAGTGGGTCTCAAAATTAAATACACCAAAAGAAAATTTGGTTTAATAGATTGTTTGTGATGCAGCACTTTTCAAAAGTAATTGTTTTGATTTTTGCACATTATAAAAATAACATATACGTTTTTCAAAAAATGTTTTTCAATATAAAAACAGTTCTATAAAAAAATAAGCTAACCGTCTCTTCAGCTTCGATTTTGCAATAACAACATGTATCCTAAAATACTAATTTATTTACAGAGTTAACAAAAGAAATTCGTGTACCCAACAAAGAGGAGTATTGTCACATAATGGACAATGTATCAAACGAAAGCACTTCAATTCATCGTATGGTGTTTAAATCGTGATCTATAAGGGGTTTTTTTTTACAGAAAGTCGTCGTTGTTAATGGAACTTGAGTCTATTCAATTTTCGAAAATTTAGTTAAAATTGGCAAAGTAGTAGCTCTCGAAGCTACTCGCAATCCCTCTTCATGTATACTTCATTAAGTCTGACCTTATTGAATCTCGCCTCGTTAATTCAGTTATTGGATAAAATTTATGTTTGCTTCCAACGTCTCATAGGGATGAAAAGAGATGTGTTTTTTTTTTTATTTATCACCTTAAAGAGAAAAAAGTACCCTTTACCATAGAATTGTAATTAAATTTACTCATATACATTTTTTTCTGTAAAAATTTAAACAAGAAGTAAAAAATAATGAAATGAATCAAGGAAGGAGTGTATATTAATTTTAACTTGTGTGATACAAATGAAATGTCACTATTGAACGTAGAGAATTTAAGGTTTATTTGAAAAAATACTAACGCACCGTTGAACAGCTTTAGAAAACTCTTAAAAGTGCTCCTTTCGCGAACAAAATAGATTTAAGGTATATACGACCTATTCGTGATATTGGTTAGCTTAGAATCAATTAAAGAAAACGTTCTTAATCTAGAGCCAGACACTGAAAGACTACTGAAAGCAGAATAATGGCATTTCTGTTGTTTTTTTTTTGTACTTTAGCTCTTTAACACTTTCGTTGCCCATTACGGAGGCTAGCACGAGATGAGTTTCATTCGCAAGTAGCCGGTCTTTGTTCAGTTAAAAAGAGCTTGCGAGATTGGTTTTCAGAAATGATGTCTTGTTTTTAAGTTGGGCAATGAACCTGGTAAAGTCTTATCAATTCGTCTCTTTTCATTTTGTTAGAGTTTCTTGAACCTCTCTGCTTTTCTTCGCTACTCTTTTTAATTAAAGTCGGCGCAACTAATGAACCACTAAAATGATTTTGATTCGACATAGTTTATGTTCTATCCAATGAAATTTTCTATCTTTTAGTGAAAGTCGCATTGAAATTGGTTCATCGGTTCTTCAATCTATTGTGTATATAAATACGCAACCAGAATATAATTCTATAAACAATAAAGACAAACCATTATAAGAACAACCAAAAAGGAAGGATGAGAAAAAAAGAACACCTCACAAGGAAGTTGTTGAGTTGAGGTGTTTCGCACAATACAACGAATAAAAAAGAGAAAAAATGTAAAATGAAAAACCAATAAGAATAATATTCGAAAAGTCTTACTGACTAATAGTATGGGTATAAATAGAGTGGACAATTTGCTTTTATGTGTTCCTACCTGGTGATAAGACGGAGTATAGAAAATCTATTGAAGATATCTAATTCGGTTAGCGTAAGCTAATGTGAGCGCTGATCGAATCGTCTTATTGTTGTTAAGTCGATCGCACAAAAGCCAAAAAACGTTTGCCAAGCACCTGGAATAACTGAAAAACTATTGTGCGCATTGAGTATATTCAACAAATTACTCACACGGCTCTGGGCCCAGGTATGGAGTCCAGGCCTTGTATTGAATCACGTCACTTCTTGGTATTGTGTTATCGTGAAGTTTTCGCTACCGCATATGAGCAATTTCCAAATAATACTAGATTATAAAACTTTTATACTACCATTTGCCGATATGACCTTAGATCATCTTGTGAAAGAGACAGCATTTTTAACAAAAAAAAAAGCAGTTATAGCGATGATATGCTCAAATTATCACAGTAGTCAACTTTTTCTTGTCTACTCTTTTTTTTATTGTTATATTAACACTACCACTTGGACAAAACTCACCTGCTAAAAATTGATGAAAACAAATACCGCGCCACGATTTATAAAAAGTTGACCTTAACTTTTCTCAGTTGTCTAACGAGACCTGAAGCAATAACGTTCAGTTTGCGGCCTTGGCGAGCACTTTTTATTTCGGCAACGTATGTCGTCATTAGTCTTCTGCTGGAACATTGAACCAAGCTATTCACGCGTCCTCCACATCCGATTCAAGTGCCATTACCTGGCTTCAAATTAAAATGCATAAATTGTCTACAGAATAAAAATTACGTTTAAAACTCTAGAGTACCCTTTGCACTGTTTACTATGGCTTTAAGAGTTCCAATGGCCCCAACGACCCCCCAATCAAATTGTAGACACAATCGTCCGTAGATAAAGATAAAACACAGCTGTGTACGGAGAAATGCAGGAAATATTGAAAAGTGTCGAAGCCCGGCTGCCGTGAATATTTTTAGCGAAACAATGTAAATTTTCTCAATCGTCTTCAATGCACATTACCAACGTTCAGGTAAGACGCGCCCTTGACATATATAGCAACTTAAAAGATATAGCTAAGGTGTATAAATACTGAATTATTGCTTAAAGTGCCCGCAGATTTTCTTATTGGGCAAGACACCGAGTTATTGTTGGCTTATGGGCCCAAGTTTGGAGGCCATCTACGGTTCCCTGGCTGTTTGTAAATACCTGTATTTGTGTACTGTACTCACTGCAGCCCAGTAATAGAAGTCGATGGAAATTATTACGTTGCATAACTTAGTAAATGCAAAATATTAATAAAACATAAAAAACAGTAGTGAATCTAAATAAGATAAAAACATTTTTGGTAGTGTGTCATATCACAAGATTCGTTAACTAATTTTTGTTTAATACGACCTCCAGTGTAACCTTTGAGGAACTCCCCCATGGGGTTAAATAACCCTGAATTTTAAACCTTGGATAAAGTCAGCTTTTTGTTTCGTAAAAATCTAAAAGTTAAAGAGGAATGATTTACTTAAATTTCGTTTAAAGAAAAGATACATGATTCTACAAAACTATGGGAAAATTAAATGTTTCAACAAAAATAGTAAAACAAGACAATACTATCTCACTAAACACATGACTACATAATTTTAATAGTTACGAAAATTTCATTAAAAACGAAAATTAACTCGTTATTCTTACACACGCATTCATGCATTTGTATATAATTTTTATTAAAATTCATTTTAATTTCTAAGAATGAGTAAATGAATAAGGTAATTAAGTCGAAATTACAACGCGTTGGGTAAAGTGGATTTGAATCTACTTATCCAGTTTTAGTGAGTAATGTGAAGTATCTGAAAAAAAAATAATAACCGCTTATAATCTCAATAGAAATATAAGAAATCTGAGCTGATTTTAAATTCCTTTTAAATTCTTTTTGTAAACATTTTCAAAGACGTTAAAAGGAGAGTTTGACTTACATGCCGTGGGTACTATACCAGCACAGTAGGCTGTACTGCCGTTGACCACATCATCTAACTAGACGTATGAAATAATAAATAAGGTTTAGTTCTTTCCGAACATATTCCCAATCCGGAATAAAATCCCAAAAGATTAATACTTTTTTTTAGCAAAACAAGTCATATCCTACTTAGCCATAGTAATTAAATAATTTATAAAGTATAAGACCTTCTGCTAGATACTTAAAAAAATTGTTTATTATTTTATTATTTTAAACTAATTCACTGGAGTTTTTAAATTATTTCATGATCTATTTTTAAAGTATCAATTCCTTTTGATTGACCTGTAATCAATAAAAATGATAGTGATTTTTTAATTATTTTATTTACATTAATTTTATTGAAGAAAGCACAGAGCAATCGTTCAACTTTACTTGAAAAAATATTTTTATTAGAGCAGACCCATATATAGAATTTTCTTCCCAAAATACAGCTCAAGAGTTCTACAGTGACTTATGTATATAAATATATATACTTTTATTTGAACTAGAATGACAATTTTTGGGAAATTTGTTCTTTTTGAGGTTTATTTTTTCGTCACTTTATTTTGAATATCTTGGAAACTATCACTGATTGGTAACTAGTTTTTTAGAATAGATTTTCAGTAATATCTCGAGAACTACCCAAATTACAAATTGCAAATCCAAATTGAAATGCCTTCACATTCTTAAGTTCTATTGGACTATGCGGATTACTTTCCCATTATAATTTTCTGACATCTTTACTCAAAAAAAAAGAGAAAAAAATGCGTCATCGATTTTATAAAACTAAAATCGAGTATTTCATAGAGACATTTTTCATATATTTTACTACTGTAATTGAATAATTCTATTGTACTCCCGTTTGTAGACCCGTACTACTTTACTAGTGCCTGTTAATATAGTCTGGAGGCGCCAGTTTAGTATTGCGAAGTTTCAGCAACGCCTTCTAGCAGCAACGATTCTAGAATAGCACTGCGATAATCTGTTAAAGTGTTAAAGGGAAAGTCGAGACCGATCTTAAAGTTTTTAAGTTTTAAAATTACGGCAACGACGCTACAATATGTAAAGACCTTACGGATTACCCTAGTCTTGCATTGGTCAAGTCTCTTGGCTAGGGGTCGCACTGGCTGTGTTTTAAGTCTGGAGGAAAAACATTATTAGAAACAATGGAAACCCCCTTTTCTTGGAGGATATTTACCATAAGATTTATTCTTAGAATTAGCATGAGAAAGACGAAATCAATTAAGACTCATACGGAAATTGTACAGTGGCACCCAAGCCATATGATACAAATTCTTTAGTTAAATGCAATTCTCTATTTAAATCCAAATTTGTTATGAATAAAATCGAAGGTCAATTATTGCCATATCGCTCAATTTATTCAATTAAGCTTTTAAATTTATGTTTTACAGATGCAAATTAGTTAATTGCTAATTGATTTGCCGATTTTCTTTTTAATTAATTTCATACGCTTGGTAATCAGGTTGAGACATTGTAAACAGTATACAGTTTAAAAAAAATCACCTATCTGTGAAAAATACCGGCAAAGATTGTTAACAATTTTTATAAGTGCTCATGTATAAACTTCTATTTTAGTTAAATACTAGCATTGAAGATTAAATTAGTAGATATAAATCTTCTTCGGTTCTGCCACGAGCTCAGCGTGCATACTACGAAGAAGACTCGAATGCAGCAAGTGAAATTGTGCTAAACGATAACTGAGCAAGGAATCGTGAACAACAAAATGCCTGTTCGATGGTGAATGGCAGTCTGAAACCGTTGACCGCAGCCAAGGTCTTTCTTAATAGTGCATGGATTCTGCACTACCATCTCCGATCTCCATAAATAAATTCTTTAAGGGTACTCGGAGGTGCCTCGGCCCGTATAATATACGAAAGGTACACTCTTACATGAATTCCATCAATAAAACTTAGTTTCGATGCCAACGAAAAAACAATGTAGGTGACTAGTAGAGTACTATGCTTAACAATAGCGCATACTGTGGTAGATTATAATTTTGATCATGGCTAGCTTACCTGTTTTTGGGAAAAACAAAAAACTTAAATCTCATTCTAAGTCTTTGTGCGTCTAAGTCAAACTACCCGCCGTAACGAATAAAGTAAACGCAACAATAAAAAGTCTAGGAAGAATACGTCTGAACTAAGAACTTCTTTTTAAAGGTGAACACTTGTGACTATGTACAATGCTTGTCAATATTTAATTTGAGGAGGAACTAATATTAAAGTTAATAAAAGTTCTAAATCTAAATTTAGAAAATATGAAAATTATATACATTCATATTTTACAGAAAACACTTAATTCATCACGACCAGTTGATCGTACATTAACAAGTCACGGCATAAAGAAGAGGCTAAGCATAAAGTAAAAACGAAAACACAGCTGATTAAAAAAACATGACATGGCGGCGCTCACTGTGAGTGCAAGTGTAAGCGCTGCAAATGCACCAGGGGGACACTTTGTCCACAATGCGGGTGAGCACTTCATTTTTTTGCGTATATGGTTTTATGATGCATGCATAAAAATTTTGGAAATGATAGTCCATGATTTTTGTAATTTCAACATTTAACCTTTTAGCATTTGAAATAAAATCCTCCTTCCTTTTTCTTAATTTTTTGTATTGAATAATGAATTATTATTTATTTAAAAATTCTCCTTTCTATTAACGTAGTTCCATCTTCAAAAATGTAAGATATACTTTTGAACTGACCTAGATATTTAATAAATTTAAGAATTGATTATTTATATAAGAAAACTAAAAGAAGTTTTCAATTGAAGGACTCCGAAATATTACATATATTTTTTCGAAATCTGAGACTGGTTTTTATACGACAAAAAGAAGTTAAAACAAAAACAGTCTTATATCGTTTTGTAGTTTGGCGAAGAACAACATGATTTTAAAATCGTTTAGATTTGCCTATGTTTTAAATCAGTGTATTTTCTCCTCTTTATTAAAACTTTATATTGGTATATGTTTGAAATTCCTTTTTCCTATCTCTATTAGTTCTAACATAACAAATTCTGCTAACAAAAGAATTATTTTATCAGTTTAAATCCCAATAATGCAAAATAAAATTGAATGTCTACCCTCAAGCAGATCAAACTTTATCATACGAGCTTGGAACAATACTAAAATAAGTTAGTTAATATTTATCTACCTTGTAGAGAAGCACAAACTTATTTTTGCAAATAAAGATCATACAACAGTTTAACTACAAAAAGACTTTCTTTTAAAACACTAAAAGTGAAAAAAACACTGGCGAACATTTTTTTGGTATAAATAAATTACAAATAAACTTTGTGATTTTAAATCATTTGAAACTATATTCTAGTATTTCTTTAATAAGTATTTATTTATTCAGCTTAATCTACTACTAGATACTACTAGAAAAAATCACTAGACTTTCTACTAAAATAAATATTAATATATCATCGCCAACGACGTACATGTGACCGAACGTCTAAACATCTCAAGAGTGATTTTTTTTGTCTATGCAAACACCTGAGTCCTTTGCGGTTTGAAGCCGAAAATCCCGCGTGTGTTCCCGTCAACTACAACCGGCAATTGGAACCTTTTCTTTGGATTTGCAAAACTTCTATGGAAGTTTCAGAAGTAGGAAAGTATCTTGCGAATGTTGGGAAAAAACTTACAGGAGTATCAATGACGTCAAACATAAATGAACTCTTTAATTTTGTGACCCCCCCAAGCCCTAATCATAATAGATTAGTGTTAACTTATGACGCCATATGGACTTCCCAATGGAGTATAATGAATTTAGGTCAAACTTAGGGATACTCTGAGAATTAAAAATACTAAATGTGTTTAAAACGAAGAAGAATGAATAATATCCAGAACAAAATATATGAGACCTTGATAGGAATAAAAACGGTAGAAAATTTAATTAAATGTAAAAAATGTAATTTATTTATTTGAAAAAAATATATAAATTCAAACTAATATTTCAGAAATTAAAAGTCAAGATATCACTAAAACTTTTAACATTATTTGCATTTTTAACGTTTCTATATCCATCCAATTAGATTAAAACATATACCTTAATCTATTAAATTTATAGTGTTAATTAACTAATTCAATTCAAGTCAAATAAACGTTTTTTATCTAGTCGATTTTCACGATTCATTCTAAGAGGAGCTTACAATAATCGCAAATGTATATAACATTGTATATTAAAAAGGAATAATTCGAATGCTATATATGCCTTTAAAATTTTATTAATTTCACTAATAATGTTAAAAGTGTGTAAAATACTGAGTAATATAAATTTTCAAAAAAATTCAAATTGCAGTCCATTTTTATTTGATGTTACTGTGGGACACAACACCTCGGATCCGAACCTTCCACCGTAGACACCTTCCCGTCCACGTCCTCACGACACTTGAAAGCATGCCGAAGCTCCCGCAGACGAGGTGGCAACCAAAGTACACTATGCCATGAAAGTGCACCGCAAGCTTTTTTGCGAGATCTTATCACAACCGTCGCGGCGTCACGACCGTAAACGCTCAAGGATATCAAAGTGAGGTAAGGTGGAATTTAATTTCAATGCTATTATCTTATTTTCGAACAGTATAAGCTCAGCAAATGAAATAAACACTGATATTGTTCAATTACGCTACAAAGGAGTTGTAAAGCACTTTAATAATGAACACTAATTCAGACTCTGCTATAAACAAAATTAAATATTATAAATAATAAATACGTACTATGCACAATTATAAGGTATTTTCTTACTCATTTAAGTATTAAACTTTATTTATTGTCTAAAAACTTTCTTTTGTAGAAAAACACCAAGTGTGACGAACTGTTTCATTTTATAAAATGGATCAAAGGATAAAAAAATTTTTCCATGAAAAAAAGGTAAAATCGTCTCCCTTGAAATTTAATCCATAGGTTCTTTTTTAATTAGCTAATTAACTCCTAAAAGATCAACATTTTGCCTAGGACACGAAAACGTTATTGTGCTTAGTGCAAAATTGTTCATCAATTAGATTACTTTTATTTTCTACACACCCGACAATACGAAAATAAAAAAAAGGAAATACACCAGTGGAAATTAAAACTTATTTGTTTACTAAACTTTATAAAGTTAAATAGATACATTCAATGCGTCGAGGGTCTTCAATTTAAGTATTTAATGATGAAAAGCCAAAATAATAAGCTTTAACATTTTTATTTAAAAAGTAGTGTATTACGACTTCTTATGTTTACATCCAAAATTATCACAAATAAAAATGTTTCAAAAATGTACTTCGACTTTTTTTCTAGTTTCCTTATTAGTAGGTGAAAATTGTGATTTAATGTAATTATTTTTAAATAAAGCAAAATTGTAACCAAAACTGCACACTCTTACAATTTTTAAATCGTCTGCAGAATGGCAAATTGAGAGTAAAACTTATCAATCCATATTTTAGTAAAATGCAGTTTTTTTACTTAACTACAATCAAATTTTACCATTTCATATATGCAAATATGTTGACATCAAATAATTCAGCTTAAATCACCACAAATTGTGACGTAGGTTATTTCTGGCAAAAATCAATAAAACAAAAAATATTTAGTCTGTTAAGATGCAAAACTTGAAGCTTGCAATACTTAAGAGATATTAAGAAAGTATTAGTACATATTTTAACGATTAGCTGTAAATAAACTAAGAAATGAAAAGGGAACAGAAAAAGTAGCACATTTATCAATAAATTACACATAACATTCACAAATTAAAACATGAGATATAGTAGTACTTTTTTTGCGAGCAACACTAGTGACTGTAAAGAAATATACTACCTCATGTTTTGATTTGCAAATTATGGAAATCTGAAGGCTTCACGAACAAATTGGCCCTCACCGTGTATATGACATCTTAAGCTTGATTAAATTGAAAAAAAGAAATTACAGGTTTTCTAAAGTAGAGAGGTATATAATTTCAACCGTTAAACATGGCCAATTTGCCAAACAGTTCATTTTTTCCATTAAAAAAATATGTTTTATGAGAAGCTGTGTATTTTGTATACAATTCTATGATAAAAATTGCTACTGAAACATATTTTTTGAGTGAAAACAACGACTACACTTTGTGATAGCGACGTGTTTACTTTCGTGGAAAAATTACCACAGTTAGGAAGACTAACTTTTAGTAAGTGCGGTATTAGACTTCTTAATTAAGCGGCATAAAATCATATACACATATTCGTTAAAATCCAATACTCAGGGATTGTAATAAATGTCGACCTTCATTAGCGTCTATGGCAATGAAACCGGACAGATAAGACCAGTCTGCTTTCATTATCGGAACATTCGTTTTTTAATTTTTTGTATTCGTAATATATTTTTCAAAACAATATAACAATTAAATAATTCCGCGTCGTCTTATTTTTAAATATTTGAATTCTTGATTTGAATTTCGAAAATACCTTCTGAATATTGTAACCGGGGATTTTCTATTCATTTGTATATCCTGAAGTAACGAAATATTTGTCTATAAATTGATACTATGGCTTATATTCTGTTTTAGGGAAAATCATACCTCTTGATTAAAGTTCTCGAAAATGACCAACAATTATGTTCAAATTGTTTGCTAAATCTTAAGTTGTGTTTATCCATAAGAAACCTCGTTCAAGCCTCGGGAATAGAGAAATTGGGGTCCTACTATAACTACTAGTAAAAATGGATTGAATGTAATACATACATATATTCATTGAGACAGAAATATTTATTAGTTTCTAGATATATTCAAATTTTAGTAAGGAAATATTTTAAATCAAGATTTCTGTAAAAACTTAGAAAAAATTTGCATTTGGGTAATCGCTATGAATTTACTTAGAAATAAATCATTCTGAATCAAAGACAATATTGTTGCTTATACTGTGTTTTTAATAATAGGGCGACATAGATATTTCTTATTAAAATAACTACACATCACATTACGAATGATCAAATAATCAATGTCAGATCTATAATCTCTATTAATCTTCAACAAAGAAACTGTGTACAATTTGTTTTTATTTTATAATAATGCAGGTAATCACATAAACTAATTTTACGTGTTATTAACTAATGTTTCTATCAAAACTAGATCTTTATGTTATTTCTCATAAAAAATGTCTTTAAAGTTTTAATTGTTGATTTCGCTAATAAATAAATAATTAAATTAAACAGTTTTGAAATTATTCCATTACTCATTCATGCATTCATTCACGGATCAAAATTCTTAAAATTCAACCACTTTTTGGACATATTGACCACAATGATCCCTTAATAGGATGGATCTCTAGGAACTCTAACTAATAGATTCAATAGAGTCAACGTACAAAATTAAAGTTTCCGACAGATGATCTAATACCGTACTTATATGATTCTAAAATTCTTCTTGAGAAATAGTGTTAGAGCATTATTTCAGAGTTTGCAAATAACCAGGAGAAAAAAGTAAGATTGTGAGCGACATCGACTGCGCGAGTATAATTCGCACCTCGGGAGTTCCATACTAATAATGGAAAAATATTAAACCTTTTTAGAAAACTACAACTGTTAATCAACTAATCTAATCACTATATTGTTAATCTATACAAAATTCTCTATAATTTCAAATCTTTTCATTGCTAATTTCATTGCTTATTTCAAGAACCACTGTACGCTTATCACTCGACCTGGTGGACGAATATTTCTTGTAGCTCGAAAAATAGACAACGAATATTTACTAGGTTGAACTCAGCAAAAACAAAATTCATAAATATTCCAAATTTTAAATCGAAAACAATTTGCCTTAAAAAATAAGATACTGTTTCTAAAGCTGCAAAAGTATGACTCTCATGATCCCAGGAACATTTCTTATACAAATTTCGACCTGAGAAGCCTAAGAAGATAATTAAAAAATTTCTGTACTAGAGATTTCGTAGTTTTTAACTGTTTGAACCACCTTCAAGGTGCTCTAAACTATATTTTGTATCAATTTTTAGATTCTACAATGGCGAAAAAATGAAAAACACAATTTAAAACAAACATGCACTATGATAATATGTAGTTTGAAAAAAAGCAAAAGCGCGAGAGATGTTTTTAGACCAACTACAAAAAAGAAAAGATCAGCCAGTTTTAATAATTCTTGTTTGTCTACACGAATTTCTGGAAAATTAGCCTCATTTTTGTTTGGCATTTCCGCGGTTTTCTCAAAAACTACTGAGCCGATCCGAATGAAACTTTTTTTACATAATTTAAGAAGCTCTGAGGGTGAAGTAATCATAACACAACTTGGGAAGGTCTCCAGGAGATTTTAAGTACATTATTGAAATTTTGTCTGTTTTATGTCTACTCCGATATTATGTAATAACTGCTGAATGAATTTTGATGGGACTTTCAGGTCGCTCTGAGACAAACTCAAAGAATATGGGATATAAATGTTCGCCAATTTGCTATCATCCACTTTCAAATGCATCCTTGATTTTCTGGAAAACTACTGGATGTGTAAATATTTCTATTTTACATAATTAAGATAACTTGCGAGAAGATTTGATTACATTACTAGAATTTCGTTGGCTGTTTCCGCATCACGCAATAACTACTAAATATGCTTGAAAAGGTCTCAAGGAAATTTCTAGTGTATTATTAGAATTTTAAAACAATTTAAAGAAACGATAACATGTTTACTTTCATGAAATCCGAGGATAAACAATAAAATTTCTAAACAACTCATAGTATACTAATCATTTTACATTTACGCGGTAAATTATCCCACTATTTGGGCGGTTCTTCTTATACGCGATCGAGAAACGGAAATTTTTATTTGAAAATACTTATTACATAACTCACACTCTTTCTTATTGATTTGGAGTAAAGAATGTATACAACTTATTTTCTTTTTAAAATATCACTATTATCCTTTTAACATCTTATTACCGAAGTAAATCAGGTAGTATAAAGTTATTTTTACGAATAATATAAAACCGACCACATATTTATTCACAGGCTTATAAAACTTTAATTACCTTAATTTTTTAATACAGTGTATGTGTTGATCAAATCTTTTTATTATATAAAATTGTATAAAAACCGGAAATAGCAACATCGGTAGTTAGAGTTAAATTACATGGAATAAATAACTATGTAACTCATACCTGTTTTTACCGACCTTTATAAATTTTTTTCATATTTTTTTATTTTCTTTTATCAGCAGACTTTATTTACTTTCCCAGATGTTCTTTACGATAATTTTCCACTTATTCGAAACTAAATTTGCTCGTACAAAAGGCATGTGCCAAGTCTTTTAACAATAAAACTATGCTCGTGTTTAGTACATCTTAAGTATTTAAAAATGAAAGTATTTCCCTTTTGAAAAAATAAACAGATAATAATTAGCCATCAAAACTGAAGCTCTAAAAAGTATAAAATAAATTAAGTATTTTGAAAGTATATACTCGTATTTCAGTTTATGAACATTTACAAGAGATAATTCAAGTCAGCTCAAAAATTTGATAAACACTGCTTTCATTGGTTCCGCGCTGAATTCAATTATCTTTTTTTAAATGTTTACCTGGAATATATTTTTGGAAGTTTAAATTATTTATTCCAATTTTCTAGTTTTCCACACCGAAGACCACATTTTGGATCCCAAAGCTACTGAGATTGTTACGGTATAAACTAATCGTACTATTATTTCCGAACTTACTAAAGTGTTATTTTTTTCTCTAAGAGAGAAGGAATTGGAAGTAAAAATGATGTTTTAAATTTCCATCAAGAAATTAAAACGCGATCACAAATATTACAGAGCTTAGTTTTGGTCCCACGTTTAAAGCGGAGGACTAAATGCATATTTATTTTTACTAAACAAATGACATGCTATCGATTAATAGCCTTGGCGGGTCGAAATTCACTTATAATTAACTAATTACCTTCACGAGTTCACGAGGGTCTGGAATACCCGACGACCTTTCAGTTGTACAGTAAAGCACAAAGGTCTTCAATATCGGCTCCAGAGGCTGCGACAAAAATACATCTTTTCATTTTTTTCACAGGGCTATATTAAACTTTCAATGGCAAGGTCTCAACTATCGTCACAGAACAAAGAAAAAAAAACTTATTGCCGATTAGAGACCGTCACATTCCGCTTAGGACAATGTATCAAGGCCGTCCCAAAACCGTTATATACATATAGTTCTTTTTAATTTATGGGGGCCTGGTTTTGCAATTTGATTCAGTTTTACGTGGATTTGATATAATATAAATTGCATCATTAACTGATAAATAAAATGTTGCGAAAACGACTCAGATGCCTTTGTGAAAGTAAACTAATAACAGAATTTTATTGTACAACGTGGCTGGATTGAAGGTAATGGAAGAATATTTATACAAAATTGATTAATTATAATGTAATGTATTTCATTTATATACTTGTGCTCTGGGTTTTGTTTCCTAATAAATATTTAAAGTAGCCGCTCCTACTAAATGTCAACGTGTCTGCTCCGAATATATCCAACCGCTATTTGTAGGACAAACTACATTCGTGCGACCATGACGCACTAAACCTGGATTGTTTTTGCTAAAAAGTTTCACAACGCTTTTGATTCGGTCTCCGGCGATATTCTCCTCTTGACGAAAGCAAACTGCCAGCACGGCTGGCCGCTTACGACGGCACCACGATCAAAACATTTGCCCATCGCAGCCGCGGACAGCTGATAATTGCACTCATGTTTGGCTTAAAACAAAAACAAAACCGCGTTGTTTGAAATGAGCAATAATGTGAACATATGATTTTAATTTAGCTTGGGAAAATTTGTGGAAGAAACGATAGACAACTTCTGCTTTTCAGATGATTTATTTATAAAAATATCTACCTCCTGTATTATCAGCTCTAATTGTGCTTTTATTTCAACTTCAAAAAATCCATTAGTTATGTACTAGTTAATTTAGAAATAAATACTTCAAATTTAAAATTGGTGTCTAAACTACTCGAGATTTTCGAAATTTACCGCGAAAGTGACATAATTGCTGCCCGTCAGGTTGATGAATTTGAGAGAACTTATTCATCCGTGAGAATCACGAGTACCTGCCTTTTAATTCAATTCAAAGTTTTAGGAGAAAGCATGTACGTGCAAATAACAGTTAAATGTGTGTGCGTTCCATTTTGAATGTGTGACCAGGTGATTTTCTCCCAAAACTCACACATCTAAACCGTCACTCAAAACTCCTCGCATAATCGTATATGTACACAAAAATAAACTTTCGAATTAGTAATGTATGTTCGAGACGAAAAATGAATTTTCGAAGTGTTTCGAAATTGTTTTGTGCAGGTCATGTAACTGTATATTACGTACAATCTCCAAGCATAACAACAACACTACATACTGAAGATCTGTCAAAAGTAGGAGATCAAAGAGAAAAAGAAACTCACCGTCCTCGATTGATTAAATCCAGGAAGCTGTTTCTATTACTTGTATATGTCTGACTATCACCGCGGTCAGTGCTGTCTTCCTTGCACAAATCCCCAAATAATTTTCACCATTGACACATTCCTCCCCGAGATCTTCGAACTTAACTTGTTAAAGAACCTTCAGATTTGCCACCTACTTTCGGCACATACTTCTTCAAGATTGGAAAACAATATCGACACACACACATTACACAAATTAGCCAACAGTAACTTTTACCAATCGGTATGATGCATTATCTTACGGGATTTGTACATATTTTAGCTGGTAAACAAAAGTACAAAATTTATTTCGAGTGGCCAAAAACGATAATCACACACTTCTACACCACCCACCTCCAACGCTTTTGCGTTCCAATACGCAACTGCCATTTTATTTTTTTGCTTTCTTTGACATTAATTCGGGCCAGTGCTGCCATGCAAAAAATTGGGCAAATTTTCTTCCCACTCTCAAACTCTCCAATGTTTCGAAAGGTAATTTTACTTATTCTTTTTATCGTTTTGCGTTGACGGAATTTTATGGAAATTTGCAATCAACTAAAATACATTCGACCGGAGATTATTTCAACTTCACAGAGTGTCGAAGTGTACTAAAACTTTGAAGAAACTTTGTTATTTTAAATCCGATGGGAATCGACAACCGGCAAAAATAAAGAATTTCGACTTTTTCCTTGAACTATTGAGAATTGTAATTTTACCCAACTTTCAGACCAAACGACGAGCGATTTCTTCCGGTTTATAAACTGCTAGTATCGAACTCAGAAAAACCTTGAGTGACTCAGGTTTATCATTTCCCCCCTTTGCATTTCTTTTAAAAGTCCTTTTAGATTTCTGAAATTTTCTCTATTGTTCACTACCAAGTTTAAAGTCAATGCTTCCATTACATACGCCTAGAAAATTGCACTTCTGCTGAACCGGCTTTTCTACAAAAATAAAACGGCTAATAGAAATAAAATTTACAAATACTTCCCTGTTCAAATTATATTCCATGTTTTTGAACAAAATTTCAAAAACAACTAAAGGTAGATGTGTACTATTTGGAGTATAAGCTTTCTTCACAAATGAATAAACACCTATTCAAATATTTCACACTACAAGCTAAGGCTTTTAATTTTAGGGGATAAATGAGGTTGGTATATTTCATTAAACCCTTAGCGGTAAAGAAGCGTGCAGCGGCGGCAAGACTCAATTTGTACATTTTATGCGCTTCAGCACAATTCATGTACAGTTAAATTTTCCAATTAGCTAATCTTTATGCAGTTTCCCGTTTGACCATTCCATACACTACTAGCTAAACCTTTTGCATGCACTTCATATCCAAGGACGAAAATAAAATATGCTCGACTGCTTTTTTCCTATAAACGAATAAACAATTTAAGACGAAATACTGTCTCAAATTCCAAATTTGACTTATACGAGATTGGCTAGGCGATTACTATCTTTGTGTTCTTTCTGTAACATAACGAAATCACTTTGTTTTTGGGTTTGTACACTAAGGCGTCCCAATGCATATACAAATTTTACATAATAAAAAAAACACATACGTTATAAAAGTAACAATTTCTTCGTCTTTGTATAGATACAAAACAAGTTAAATTAATCGACCTTCTTGCGCATAAATATGAACATTATAAATGAAATTATGAGTGAATGGGACTATTAATAGAAATTTTTCAAACATCTGAATGAAAAACTGGAACACATTATGGACGGGCTTACTGGAGCCCAAAGTCTTATCTCCTTTATAAATGCGAAATACAAAAAAACCAATATTGCATGGTTATATACTGTAAAAAGTTTAAAAGTCTTTTGAGATCCATTTCTAATTTCTTCAACTTGTCACGTGTTTTGTTTGCTTGTCTTAAAAATATATTTTGTTATTCGTGTAATTCTGCTGATGCAAAATCATTTAGAGGTAGAAGAGTTTATCGGCCAGTTTCTCTGACGTTGGTCTCTTAATGCTTTGACCAACAAGATAAGCAAGTTTATGAGCGTACTGAAACACAAGAATATCACAACGATAGAACAATTAATGGCACATAATTACTTACTTGACAACATGCTGGAACTCGTACGGTGCCCGGCCAATTATAGTATAAGAAGCAAAGTTTATAGCTCAGTCTCTGAACAATGTCTGGTGGGAAATTAGCGGCATCCTGTATCACAACATAATGCGTAGGACTAACGGTACCTTGCCGCACCGATTGGGAAATTAAAAAAAAGTCATAAAGCGTTTTCCTTGTTATTGTATGATCTAAAATACATCCAGGGCTGGGATTTTGTAACTCAGTTCCAAGGTCCTAAAGTTGTTTTAAATTAAAATAAAAAAAGTGAAACTTTTAATAAACAAAAAATCACCATAAAAATTCGTGTATTAATTCTTTTTTGGACGACTATGAAAGTCACCGTAGGATTATAGTCTGGTTTCTGAAAACGGCAAGCTGCTTCGAATTGTGGAACTTCATACTCCGCACAAAGTTTCAATTGACCATCGCTAACACCGTCCCTGTTGTTTTTCATGGGTAAGTTTATAATTAATATAAAAAAGATAAACAGACCTACCGGAATATAATTATCTTTTCTGGTAAGTAGTTGTTCATTTTTTCATACGCCTGTAGAGCAAATTTTAGGGATGCACAGAGGCCATTAACGATTTCTTCCTTCTTGGTTTGAATCACAGCCCTGCTGTACCACCTTGTATACATACCATTTAATGATGCCACAAATGCTAGAAAAAGCTTCCCTAGAAATCTTACTCTAAACAAAGAAAGCCTATACGTACCAGCAACCGAATTTCCTTTTTGGCCAGCATCATGGTACGAATCAACACCACATATCATAACTTTATGGAATGGAATTTTCACGCTCCACAAAGTACCACCTAATTTACAATTCATTTGAAGAGCTATTTTTTGTACGATTGAACGGTTTTTGGACTCATTGCTCAGAGTTTTGGCGTTAATTACCTAAAATTGGAAGAAAACAATCAAATGCCTATAAATAAACAAATATACCTTTACCTGCGACGGTATTGGTATTTCAGCACAACATATCTTCTTTATGGCAGCATATCGATCATCTCTAGATGTCGGACAAATAAGCACAACAATTTGAGTATTATACTCAATTTGATCTCGCAGAGCGTTAACATACGCTTCGGTTTTGTCTGTATTCAAAATAAATATCTTTGGTTTTGAGACTTCTATTCCCATCGGATGAGAATTCCTCTCTAGACAATCTAAAAATGACTTTGCATATCGGGAATCGTTTCTAGTATGTATTAAAAGCCAATTTGTTAAATTTACTACTTCAAGTAGCTCATTGTTTGTAGCGTTCCGACCGAAGTCAGCATTGACACCGGCAGAATATTGTCTTCTGGCAAAGTATATCATTTCATCCTCAAATTGGCGGGCAACCAGCTTCTCTGGATGATCAGCCAAAGTCAATCCCCAATCTTTAAGTATCTCGTGCGCTTCTTTGCAATTGTTAACGTTTGTATAAAATTTTTTTAAAGCGGCCACCCTCTGGTTTGGACTCACGCGTGTGAAAGTCGCAATATCTCGCATAACTTTGTGATCCGCCCGTATCTCGTCACGGAGGCCAGTGAGATGACAAATTTCCGGAATAAGGCAATACAATAATTCTTCCGGTGCATCCTTGTTTGCCACTCTCCTCTTCTTAATACTAATTAAAAGGGGCTGCTCTAAATCCGTTATCGTAATATTGTACTGAGTTTTATAATAATCCAGGTACGAAATTTGCTTGGAGCCTGACTTAAACGTGGCCATAGGCGAGGCCTCGAAATTTATGTCATCAATTCTATAAGTCATATTATTGTATCTCGTTATTACTACTGCACCCAAAAGGGCCTTCTTTGCGTTCTCTTGAAACTGCCGCGAATTAGCAAAATATATTTGTTTTAAGCATTCGAGTACTGTGGTTTGGCATAGAAGCCGGTGGGAGACATCACAGCACAACATAATACCACCTTCGTATTCGTCTACAGCTGTTACATATCCGGGCCACACTTCTAATCTGTGCTGCGGAATGATCTTCGGCATAGTGGGATCATACTGCTTGCGGTCAAATCGAACATAATTTAGAGTTTTCATAATCCTATCAAATAGAACATTATATAGATGCATACACTCACGTAGGGGCTTTCTTTTCTTATATATTATCTTTATATGGATTTTTGTGTTATCTATTTGATTCCTTGAAGTGTATATGGTTATTTTATCCGGCAGCAAAATTGGCAAAAATAGTGTAACACCGTCAAAGGTTTTTGTCCCACCGAATTTGTCTCTATGTTCATTCAGGTATTTAACCCGTTGCTGTCGAGAGTCTACATTAGGAGAGAACCTTACTTCATATTCAAACACACCTTTGTCAGGGTCGGAATTAAGTCGTATATAATTGCATACTGTATTTATAGGCATACCTAAAGAAACATTTTAATTAGTCACCCTGATGGTGTTTCATTATTTTAAAAGTATTAAAAATCCTTATTGTAGACTGCATGATTTCATTACAAATCATTTCACATTTCGATGCATTTAAAAGTCGTAATTAATTTTCAATTTAGGATCGAAGAAAGTGAAGGTACATATTTTAATCTCAATTTAAAATTGCATGAATTTATTCAAAGGAAAGAACGAATTCGAACAAGAAATAAGTGAACTTTTGTACGATTTTCTAACCTGACTTATTACTCTCAAGGTGCTACTTATGAAATCGATCGCGTATATAAATTTGAAAAGAATGGTTTTGGACAAAACTTCGTACTATATTACATTACTTAGACAGACACCATTCCCCATTTGAAAAACAAAGAAGTACATTGTGTTTATAAAAATAACATTCAAAGAATAATAATGTCTACATCGATTGTGAATCCGAAAAAATGTTTTCTCTAGTTCTAAATGAACCTAGTCTTAAAGAGATTTGTCGAACTCATAACGAACTCTCTTCCGCATAGTAAGGAACAAGTTTAATTATAATTCAAGAGTTGGCTAAGCCGGGATTTACGTGTTACAACTTTCTTGCAACATTTATATAATCTGGAAAATCCTTCTAAATGAAGCAAAGAGGCGAAATGCACTTTCCAGAAAAAGAAACATTATCACCCCAAATGTAAAATCATTCACGTAATATTATCTCACCTTTTATTTATAAAATGTAACATAATATATTTAATATAATAATATTGTTTATAAATATAATATAGTGCGAGTAACGTTCTAGGGATCTTGATTTTTTTTCGTTTGATCATAGCTTTTACTGTTCACTTTCAGTCGGATCTGCTTGTTTTGTTAGTGTTTCTCGAAGAGGGGTAAAATGAAGTATTATGCAGTGATATATTAAATGCCAATGAATATGTTAAATCCCAATTTAAAATACAAGAATGAGAAATTGAATGGCTAATTTGAAACATGGATATTCATATATATTCCGGCTTAGAAAATCGTTTAAAAAAGTTCACCATTTCAAGCGAAAGGCTTCGCTGATAATGCGACTAGATTATGCTTACATGAACACTCCAAACTGACCCCTACAATCCAGTGTGAAAAATAAGAATTGCAGTACTTTGAAGGTATATAAAATTTGAGATGATTTTTTGCAGAACGATGGTTTTCCCGGCTATATAAACATGTAAAAACACTAGGACATCTGCGTTTTCCTAACAAAAGGTACCGCGGAAAAAAAAAACCGTTGAAAGCCATGTAACTTAAAACATTTCATCGCAACTTCACAATAACTTCTAAAATAATACAAAAAGTAAATACCTTTAGTGCCCCTTTTTAAAACAGTTTCATGCTCCTTTTCTTCGGGAACTTCCTGTGCGACACTAAGTTCTTCTAAGGCACTTGTTGTTTCAGCGACTTCCGTTTCTACTTTATGTCTAATTTGGGAGGCCAGGACTTCTGCGAAAATGCGGCCTCGTCCTTTTCCACTTGGAACGGTTTGCAGTGATGTTTTATCGTCAGGTGAAGATGTCGATTGGCTGCTCCTTAGACTCTGTAACAATTGAGCTCTTCCTCTCCCAGCAGTTAAAGCTCTAGGTGGCGTAGAGCTAGACGATGAGGACAATTGCTCTAAAAGCCTGCCTCTACCACTTCCTCTAGCACCGCTTAGTGAAGGGCTTTGTGTCTGGGATTGTCCAAACCCACTATCATGCGTACCGGGAGGACATATCTGCATTCCCTCATCTGACGAAGAAGTCGACACTGACTCCAAAAGTTTCTTGATAAGAGCTCCCCGCCCTTTTCCAGAACTCATTTCGTAACCTAAAATTGATTACACTTATAACCCTAACTTTCATCTCCTGTATGTAATGAAATTACTTTCTGGGGATGTCCTAATCCGTGGTATTCAACGAACCACCAAGATATGTGATAACGAGATCTATCCGCCAAAACCACAGCGCCCCGTGCGCCTCCAATTTCCTCCTAAAGAAGCAGGAAACAAAAAGCTAACCACTTCAACCAAAACAACACTGCAGCCATTTTAACAGTTCTTTGCAGTCAGAAATGCCTCAAAAAGTATTACCATATATGTGAAATAGGACACCTTTCATTTTTGTATCTGCAAACAAAATATATTTATGTACTTTTGTCCCTGCAAAATGAATTAATATGTACAAATTTAGTTTTTAAATTACGGTAAGATATTGTCTAACTTGGCTAATATTTATTTAGTACTTTCTGTAAAAAATTCCTTAACATTGGAAGAACTAGTGTGGCTTTCTCAAATTTCCCAAAATATTGACTATATGTATCCCACTCTAGCACATTGCTTTGTTTATCTTTCCCGCTTCACGACAATTCACAATTGAGACATTTTTATTTTATGAAACGTCTATCTAGTGAAGTATTTAAAAACAGAAAACCACTCATTCACAATCGTCCGTGCTAGGTTTTGTTCATTGACCGTTTATTTAAATCTTTATGGGCCTACGCAGAATACCTTTTACTTAAGGATCACTACGACAGTTCCAAAAATGTTACTGATAAAAGACTTAGAGTTAAAAACACATTCTCGGAATTGCTTGGGAATTATTTAAGACTTATTAACGAAATTAGCCAATTAGTTAATTCTATTCAACTTGCAAAGCTTAAAAAGACATGTAAGGACATTTCAAAGGAAGTGTAGGCGGAATTTTTGTGACATTATCAGAAAAAATCACAACTCCAAGTATATTTGCATCTATTCGATAATAATCGATCAACTACCAGAAAGAACAGTCGAAAATCGATCTTTGTCGGAATCGATTACAAGTCGACATCTCTAGCTAAAATGGACGCGCGTGTACTACGTAATAAGCCTAGTGCTGAGCAAAACAATTTAGATTTGTGTAATAACATCAAGAAAAACGAACAAATTAGCGTTAATTTTATGAAACGGTTTATTTAAAGTGGAATATGATGAATTTCGCTTGCCGTAAGCTAGCACAGTGAACGTTGTGTCTGGCCAAAGTGGTATTTTGAACTTGTGAGTTTTCCACACCCTAAATCAGGTTCTGCTCGCGCTTTTTGAGAAAAATTTGTTTTGCCACGTTTCTCCATATGGGCATTGTGGCGAATTTTCGATGAAAGTGCCTAAAACAACATTTGGCATCTTGGGCAAATGAATCATTGCAAGAATTAGTGCACAAATAGCTTGGACATGGGATACTCGCTAGTTTTTGTTTTTATCTAAAAGGTTGGTTTTTTCGCTGATTGAGAAGAAATTGTTTGAGAGTTTTGCGGGGAGCCCCGACGACGACGGCAAAGGCGAAGACGACGAGGGCTGGACACTTGTGTGAAGTGATTTATAATCTTAAAGCTAGTTCGCATTAATCAGACGACGAAGACGAAGACTAAGACGGGCAAAGAATGAAGTGGCCCGCACTGGAACAGGGCTGTGGCACTCGTCGGCTCCGGAGTAAGGTATTCAGAAAATGTCTTCTTTTTTAAAAGCGATCTGGTTGTTCGTTCGTTAGTCGCGCGGGCGACCGGGGGGCCAGGAGATTAGGACAAAATTCTTATTGCGTCGCAATGCACCCGATTAAAACAGCAGCAGCAACGGCGAAGGGGCGTGTAAAATACACTTCGGACGTAGAGAGTATGCGTACGTTATGTTATTATTTGCTTTAAAATGGCGCTCTTAATTTGAGCTCCTCTTTTTTTGTGTATTTGCGCGGTGAATTGCCCCGGCCATCTTGTAGTGCTATAAAAAAATGCCCCATTCTTGAATAACGAAGTGGGCGCACAAACTATTGGAGGAAAATCAAAGATTATTTTTTTCCTGTGCAGTGCTGCACGTCAGATCAATGTTTTTATTGTGCGCCAGAAACGATAGGAAAGGGAGGAGGTGAATTACGTAGAAGAATGTGGCACCCAGCTCCGTATTTTTTCCCTTCCCAGGTGGCGCCCACAACTCTGACGACGAGTGCAAAATAACATTTTTGCCAATTCAGTTTTGCTGCACTCTTCTGGAACAGTGTGTTGTTGTTTTCTACGTAATTGCGCGATTTCAAAGTTCTCTGAATTACGCTTGCAGTTCGCTTCTGCGAAGTGCACTGACGTAGGAGGAGGGTGCGAGTACGACGTGTGCAGCCAGCCGAAGACGGGACGGTCGGTGTTGTTTTGCTTGTTACAAGAGGAATTTCAAACGCGCCGTAGTAGTAAATAAGAATTTCAAAGAGGTGCCTTCGGCTAGAAGAGAAAAACATCAGAGAGCCATATCCTGTTTTTAGCTTTTCGTTGGAAGATCATGACTCACTTGCAGATGTTGCTTTACTTTTCAAGCTAATTGATTGCGGTTCCTTTTTTTTTATTATTGCTTTTCCATTTCACTTTAATATTCATTCATTAAATTAACAGCGCTATCAGAATAGTCATAAGGGCTCGCGTATGGGTGTGGATTTTTCGGCTCGATTTTGGACTCGTTTACGACACCGTCGAATAGCTTTCAGTGCGAGTCGAAAACCTTAAGGAGTAGAATTCACGCCTAATAAGCATGATTATCGCGCCTTAATTAACTACTATAAATTACGAGAGTGAATGACCATTACCGTAATCCGGTTCATTGCGCACCCACTGTTTGTTAGTTCTCTGTCGGCCTCAAAACAAATAGTAGGGGAAGTCATAGGCTGGTCTAGTTTTCCATTATAAAAAAATGAGTACGTAATTATCCTTTTAGGTCACTTTGGGTGCATTCTTTAGAAGGCAGAGTACTACAAAAATAAAGGGGCGTAAGGGGGGCATGAATCACCCTTTGCAGAATAATAACCCAGTATTTGCTAAAGTAATAACAGGAGGCTTTTAGTGTTAATAAGACTGGTGTGAGATTAAAATCCTATTAGCTTTTCAAAGCTAGACTCATCGACCTCATTGGTCAAATACTTGCATCCACCTTTTTAATTTCTGTAGGACGTTTATAGCGAGAAACTGTCGTGTAAAAATAGTTCTTTTATTTTTCAGATTTTTTCTTATATTATACTTAGTTTTGTCTATTGTGCACTAAATTTGAAGTATACTTGGACCACCAAACTGGTTAATTAAAGTGTTTCTTGCTTTTGGTGAACTTTTGAAGTATAAATACTTTTTGTCGAAATCATTTTGATAGTGTGCCACCTTTGTGGAATCCATTTTAATAATACGCCACGTGGAGGCGAACTGTCTGAATAAAAGAGATCAAATAGAAATTTGTGATACTCAGTGCGAAGGTCGTAACGCGGGTATTGAAGAAAAGGTGAATAATAATGGTAAGCAAAATTGTAAACCCAATTTTTTTAAACGCAAAAAGCACGGTAAAATGATGAAAAGCGATAGGAATTGTTTTCGATTCCAAATGATGAACTATCTAAAAGAAACGTGGACCTTATTTGTCTTTGCAAATTATGAAATCGAACGCTGAAAGAAACCTCGCATTTTTAATAACTTGAATTTTGATCCGCACAACTTAAAAGGTTCACCACAATTCGAAAGAGATTGGATTTTATTTGACGGAGTGTGGATCAGACACGACACGCGCATAAATTTAATTGCCTCATTAATATAGAAACATGGTGCAATTAATTTTTTAATAATAACAACTTTAGATTGCATTTGATGATTAAGGAACGTTTAAGCTTGTCCGGACCTGGGAAAAAATCACAACGTTTTTGGGACAACTTTTGCCTTGCACTTAGTAACATTGTGCTAACCTTTTCATTATTCTAAAAGGATAGTGAAAACAAATAAACAGATGGAAAAACTTTACTACCGTAATGAAGAAGGTTTTGCTGCATCAACGGGTTTGGTTTTCAAATAAATATACTCTTTTCACACAACTTTTCTAGGTATGTATAACAGACCTAGAAATTGACGCTAAGACCACCACAGGTAGTATGAATGACCTGAAGTCACTAGCTTAATAAAATTATCTGATGTCACTGTTTTATATAGGTTTGCAAATTTTCAATTTGCATTGAACAAAGTTCTTATGATAGTGTAGAGACTTCCTATTTCAATAGCATATTCTGTCTGCAGAATATATAAATACTAATGACTTGTGATATTATATGAGAACTAACGGATATTACATATATTTTTATAAATTATAAGTAAAAAGATAGGGAACAATTTAGGTCAGGACTTTCTTCGATTAATCAGAAATTATTTTTAGGTTAGACGTTTTTAGTAAAAATATTTATAGAGGACTTATATTCATATGAGCATATGTATTAGTGGATATTTCCAAGTTTATTATGCTTATCAAATCTTAAACCTTATAGAATATTTTTACACTTAGTTTATATTTATCTTCCATTAGGAAATGTTTATACACATAAGTTAAATAAAATAGAATTGTGTATGGAAATATTGGGATTCGTTGTTTAGTTTGATTTATCCGTTATCTTATAGCTGTTCACTAGAAGTCCATCCGATAGTTTTAATTATGATGATGTGATAAACGGACAAATGGTCAAATAAACGGAAAAATATATATTGCATGTGTTTTAAGTAGATTAGTAAGCAAGAAATCTGTATAGAAATTCGTCTAGTAGATTGACTGACAAATTCATAAATATGAGGTGGCTTTTATGCGTACAAATAGTTTATTTACAAATTACATCGTAGCAAAAAAAAGGGTGGAATCCTTTTTGGAATTCGTAAAATCTTAACAATAAGAAAAGATGGCATTAAGGCTTTTTAGCAAGATGTGAACAAATTTAAACTGACTTAAACTGAATTAAGCTATATAATATATATGTATCAGTTCTTGGTCGTTATGACAGAAGTCGCTTGATTAAAAAATTTTAATGGATCTTTTTACTAGTGTTTGTTATATAAACGTCATTATTTTATTCTACATAACGTTTTACCTAGTATTAGTCGATTTGTCATAAGACAATCCTTTCTTTTGTTAAAGTCATTTCTTAAGAAACGAGATTAAGAAGCTATAAATACATTCTGTAATGAGTGATCATTATGATAAAACGTGTTTTCACAGTGAGAACTAATTTTGTGTTTGAAAAACAGGTAATTATGAACCCATTGTAAACTTTCCTCTTTCCTAAAATATTTATTATGTTTTTTATTTTTTTCTTTCACAGATAAATTCCCTGTAAAGTTTAATCAGATTATTTTTTATAATTTAAAAGAGGACTAAATGAGGAAATAGTCAATCGACAACTGAGCTGAGTATTTCAAACAGCAAACCTTAAGAACCCTGATCCATCAACCAGGTCTGGAACTACAGGTGAAGGTGACAGATAATGTGAAACGTGTTGAGATAGTTCTCAATTAACTGTGCTGAACTTGAAGCATTACATATATAATAACGTGTTAGAACAACGGAAAGGAAAGCAAACTCTGTTCAATTTAAATTAGGTACATTATCTCATGGCGAGAATCACGACCTATTACAGCTTTAGTGAACAACTGTTCACATGAACGAAGATCCGAGAACTGGCTTTTTATTTTTATTTTGAAAATTTGGATGTACCTGTACTCACAGTCCTGTGGCATTGCAAAGTAACTACTGAGATTTTGGAAATGGGAACTATGCCCGTGTTAGGCAACTTAAACCGCGATAACTCTTTGTGCTCTGTGCATTAGACTGGCGCGCATGTTGGAATGGCATCCGAAGGTTAAGGGAAAATTGCATATAGAGGCGCATGTGAGGTGGAAGCAGGCGGATAGATAAAAATAGCATGTTGTGCGAAGGCTCGTGAGAGAATGGAATTTGATGGTTAAGGAAATAGAAGGGACGAAGAGTAACGTGATACTCTATTGGGCTATTTCAATGTAAGAAGAAATTTGAAACGGGATTATGGTAACTAATTTGGAATCGTGAATAAATAAGGTTTTAGTAGAAACAAATGCAGACAAATATTTCTGTAAACTTCATGTTATTATATGTCGTAATTTTAATAAGCAATTATTGGTCTTCTTTAATTTACTTTAAGCTTTTTACCTTTAAGTTATTGTTTTTCGTTTTTTTAAATAATATATGCTTAGAGAACCGAGAATTTTTTTGTAAAGAACAGATTTTTTATTTCAACAAAATGTTGGGAACATGTCATCCAAGTAAATGATAATCTTTTCAAGAATAAATGTGTTTTAATCAAAACGTATGGACTTTCACTGCGCCCTTCAGAAATAGAGCATTTCGTATGCAATGTTTGGCTTAAAGTCGAACTAAAATTCGATGTCTTTAATAGCTACAGGAAATTGGCACATACCGCAAAAGTTCTACTCTCGGCAAATATTTACTCTTTTGCAAGTCTAATAAGATGCGTTTATTGCTATTAAACGATAAACGAACTAAATTTGTTTCAAATTTCCTTATGGATGTCGAAACTTCTTTCCTTGAAGACTGTTAAAAAAGGGTATTCCAGTATCCAATTTAAAGACTATAAATATTGATGAAAAACTTTTTATGTTTAATTATTATGTTTAAAATGTTACTTTTCTCGTTATTTAAATAATAGTAAATTATACATATTTAAATTTCAGGTTTGCGTGGGCTCTACATACTTTTAATGGGCTTGAACTTATTTTCAACATCAAAGTAAAAGAGAAAATTTAGCAAAATGACATCAAATAATATGAAAACAAGTTTGACCCCAAATCAGGATGGGGTGGTTTTGCAAGGGTACCATAAAAAATTAAAAACAATGAAAAAGAAATATTTTGTTCTATGTGCGGAAAGTGGATCAAGTTCGGCTAGGCTAGAATATTATGATAGTGAAAAGAAATTTAAATCTAGATCTAATCCGAAGAAAACGATTATTCTTAAAAACTGTTTTAACATAAATAGAAGGCTTGACACGAAACATAAATTCGTTATTGCTCTTTCGACGAAAGAGGAAGGCTTCTGTATTGTATTGGATTCAGAACAAGAGTTAAAGAAATGGTTGAGGGCGTTGCTAGCATTACAACGTGGCGAAGATGCCGAATCGGATCCACCGAAACCAACTTTCGGTAAGTTAATAATTTAACGTTTTAAGAATTACGAATATTTCATAAAGTGACAGGAAAAGAAACACGTTGGCCCCAAAAAGAAGGGCGTTTATAAATAATTTTTTGTTCAATATAATAACACAATTCGTTTAAATTTACAGAACATGTTTGGCAAGTTCAGGTACAACGAAAAGGATTGGCAGAAGAAAAGGGAATTATCGGTAGTTATCATGTTTGCTTAACATCTAAGTCCCTCACTTTAGTTCGGATTGGTCCACCAAATACAAATTACGCGGAGCCTAGACTATACAGTGTAGAATTCTTTCTAACAACTATAAGAAGGCAAGAATAAAAATTTTTTTTATGTGGATATCATCTAAATACTTATTTTGCAGATGTGGGCACTCTCAATGTTACTTCTATATGGAAGTAGGTCGACATAGTGCTGTTGGAGCTGGAGAGCTTTGGATGGAAACAGAAGATGCTTTAATAGCTGAAAATATGCATACAATGATAATAAAGTAAATTTATACCATTAAATCTAAAGGCTCGATATCAAAGTTTTATATTTTTCAGTGCATCAAAATTTCGTGAAGACACCTTTGGTCCAATGCGGAAAAGGTCGTCTTCTGCAAATGAGGCTTCAAAGCCCATTTCAGTTTTACATCGACGACAGACTCACTCGGGTAATAAGCCGATGAATTCTTCACCATTAAGCGGTAAGTTGGACTGATTTTCAGTGGATTTGAAGTAGAAATTTACCCACCTTAAATGTTTTTATTACTTAGATTTGTCCACGTTCAGAGGTAGAATTAGCGGAGTAGAAGTTGTGCAAAATGAATCTAGTGAAAAGGCTTTAGATTATTTGTTTTTTTTTTAGAATTTGATTTGGTTTACTAGATATCTTTTAAGATTTAAATTTAAGCTGGCAGTATTTTCATTTAAAAAGCAAATTGCACTTTGCTTGGTATTGAGTTTCAATGAGATTTTACATATGACAACTTATGCGGAGAATTAAGTTGATATATTGTGCGTTGGGTGTTTCTTATTTCAAGATATATAATATTAAGGCGATAACATGTGAACGCCTTCCCATTTTATAATCCATAAGAAATCGGATTCATGTTTCCCTTTTTAGCGCGATATTAAATTATTGTTCTATATAAAAGTTCCTTTGGAAATTCGAAAACAGAAATTTCTGTTGGTATTAATAAATTTTAATCGAGACATAACTTCATTTGTTTCCCAGAAATAAAATTGCGCTAATTAAAACGCTCCTTTGATTCTATAAAGTTGTTTCGTTGAAATTTTGCTGGTGTTTTCAAAATTGTATCTAACAAAATGTCGATATTAACATCAAAGTGTTTTCCATATGCCATGTGTAAAATTTCACTTTAATCATAGTTGCTGAAGTAAAGTATTTAGTGATGTTATAGTTTTTGGAAATTTTCACTTTTCAGTTTAATTATGTCTTCAAATTTGACTAATAAAAGCAGTAATTTTAAGGCTCCAAAGACAGCATTTCGTGCACAGAAAAAAAAATTCTTCGTCACGGTTCTTTTGTTTACTAAAACGATCGTATGAAATTTTATTTCGCTGTTTGCAGAAAGTCCGAGCGCTACTTCATCTGCTGTTAGCTCTGCTAGTACAATTATTCAGACCCCTATAACAAACAAACCAACAACAAGCAAAACTTTGGAAAAGTGTCATGTGCATGGTGCCACAAGTAATTCTAATTCTACAAGTAATCAGCCGAACGATATAAATATTCATCGTGCCGGTATGCAATTGGAGATTTCTTCTAAAACAAATTTTAGCTTAATAATTTTTAACTTTAAATTACAAATTGGCTTTTCTTCATGTATACAATGAATTCTATGTTTACTGTTGTGCGGTTGATTTTTATTATCACCACATAATTAAAAATAGGATTGTTACATGCTGGTGATAAAACTAGTTACTATTGCTTGTTGCAAGTCGGGCTTAATTATTTATCTGATATGTTGCGCTTTAATTTCCGCTTAAAATAGAACGTTCTATATCATTTTTCAGACATTCTTATCATATAATAATTTTGAAAATAATATTTATAAATTTAACATTATTCCTGCAAAAGTTTACAATTTGATTTTTGATTACTTTTTTACTGAGCAGACATTGATTGTTTTTATATTTCACCCAATAATTTTAAAAAATCACAAAATTACTTGACATATTATATAAATATTACAACTTTCATGATTTTGAATATTTTATTTTGCAAAATTGGAATGATTGCAATTAATATAATTAACCGTGAGCATATGCCGTACTTTGTTTCATATTATAATTCATTTGTCCAATAAAAGGTCTAAATTGCAATTAAAATCTTTTTTATCGAGAAATTATTATTAAATTAATGAAAATTTAACTAGTGGCGTAATGTTAAATTGGTAGATGAAAGAATTAATTTAAAGCGACAAATTTTCTGAATTCGTGATGTTACTACGATCGGCGAATTTCTTTTGTTATGATTTCACCGCACTTATTCAAATGTATATTGAAGCAAAAACGCTTCATTATTTAGGTCAACAAAATCATATATTAATTTTGGTTGCCGAGCGCGTCTGCTTCCCAGTAAATGTGTAAGCAATTAATATTTTAATATTACTATATAAACTTTTAAATCATTTAAATAAGGAATGCGAATTAAATACACTGGATTTTAAACATTATTATAAATTTTGTGATTCGCCATTCAACACTATTACTTAATAATTTATTTAAAGTTTTCCTGTTCGCTAATATGCACACGCTTTTACCTATACGTATAAAAGCACACACACAAAAAGCACAGAATAGTACAATTTGAACGTTTGGAAATCCTTAAATTTGTATCCTCAAAACATAGGGTCTTTTATATACTAGTTGGGTAATTATGGCCAAGCGAGAAAATACGGATTGTAGCAAAATTTGGTAGAGGTAACTTTCTTGACTCTCCCGTAGAGTCTAACAAAATTGGGTTCTAGAAAATGTTGGTTTAGCGAGGATTGTTGACGAAGGCAGGGCAACGCTTCCATTTTAAAAATCATTCTTAATTTTCCTCATATAATAGCATGGGTATCAATCCTGCGTAATTTGAATTTTGATTTATCTGAGACGAATATATGCTGTGGAATAAATAAGTAAAGATTGATCTTTTATATCGAGTTTTGTCCTTTAAGTTAGTTATGTTTGTTTACTGTAAATTTCACAGTGTATAATCCTCTAAAAATTAAAGTTATGACACTATTGCATGATTCATGTTATATGATTTTTGATTTCGTGTTCCTTTACACACAAAACATATTGGCATTGATTTGGTTTTAATTGAATTCATTTTTTGTATTATTATTTCCTATTAAATAAGCTTGTACTTTCTCATCTTTGGCTTCATTTCATTTTGCTAATTTAGTAATTATTTTAGTTTGATTTTTGAGTATGATATTTACTATTTTATTATTTATTTTTTTTTGAATGATATTTACTATTTTAGTTATAGGAGCGATAAAAGCTTGAAAAATTTTTTGAAAAAATTGCTTACAAATTATTTTGGAAGAGGTTTTAAAAGTTTCAAAGGTGCTCATGACGCAGAAAGTACAAGCATTAACTATTTCTAAACTATTTTTTTTTGTATTATTTGAATACTAGTATTTTGTTTCGTAGCTATTATTATTTTATTTAATATTTGCTCATGTTTTAAAAATCATTATTAAAGTAATATTTTTTTGCATTCCCATAACTTTGTATAATATTTAATAATTTATTTAACACAATTAATGCTTCGTTTGAAAGTAGATTATTATTTAACAAAATCATCTTCATTCAATACTAAACCGCTGCCTTTATGTGGCTTCTTAACTGCTTTTTTCAGCTCTCTCAGCTTCTAGTTGTTGCTCCTCTACTCGTGCTACACCGGTTATAATTAATACTAGTTACAATCCGCAATATCCGTTTGCGGCTCCATTGAGGCCTTTGGGTTCACAACGACGTCATTCGGTGTCAGGTATACAAGTTTTTAATATATACCATTATTTTTTTCATCGTTTTTAGTACAATTGGTTGCATTTTAAAGAACCCAAATTATATGTTAATTTTAGTATTTGTACTAGGGGTGATTACGAAATGAGAAAAAAACATATTACTACTAAATACGAAGAGTGCGTTTGATGCTCGTAAGAATATAATACTCTTTTAATTGATTGTTCAGCAAAGAAGTATAAACTTATGAAATATAAGTCATTGTAAAATATGTTTCATTTTTACCCATCGATTTCTGGAAATTGTTATACATTATCAAATCGCGAAAGCTGATAGGAATGTTTTTTATATGATTTATAAATTGAGTATTGTACGAACTTGTTATTTAAATTTTAATAATTTTATTCTCCCTGTTATTGGCGTTATTCGTACTTTGCATATGTGTATAAGTTTGGTAACAATGCAATATAATTTATCTAACACCATTCTAAATTCAATATAACGGCCACCTCAAGATGGCTGGATACCTTTTTCTTCACAATTCCCTTGATGTGCGTATCAAATGAAAGGGTTTGACGAATAAAGTATGATAAGTTATGCAGCGTCATTATAATTGATTATATCTTTAACTGTGTGTTAATAAATGTACTATATGTGAGTAGAAAAATATTTAAACAAGGCCAAGCATATGTGGCTCTTAGTAGAGTGCGATTATTGGACGGCTTAAGAATACAAGAATTTGATCCAAGAAAATTAATAGACAAACCACCATGTAATACAAAATCCCTAGGAGAAATGAATCACATGAGAAATTACAGAATTCTCTCGTAATAATTTGTATGATGATTTAATGATGATGCATGCACTATGTTCACAAAATATATGTAACAAATTCATTTTTTTTTAATGACCTGAACTCATACACAGATATATATTTATATATATGTATATATTTAATATTTTATCATAGAAACTAAAACAAGTTTAGTAAAAAAATATAGAAAAATCTTTTAAAAGGAAAGCTTTTATAAATGTATACTAAAGAGAGAATAATATTTGTTTGTGATATTATGAAAAGTTTTTAAATTTTATGAAGATTATTAAAACGTTGAGCCCGAAATGTTGTAAATTTTAAGGTACAAACTCTCATTGTAGGTGTAAATGAATGGTTATAGGTTTTTAATGTAACATGTTAGCAACAACTTGTAGCGTTTTTTAAAGTATAGAATTTTGATATCAATGAGGAATTCTGATATCACTGCTCTGAGTTTTGAGCATATTAAGCAGATTGCAGCAAAAAATTGTGTCTATCCATTCGATAGTCGAGCTAAAAGTTCGAGAAGTTAGTCCTTTTAATTTGTTGTATGTTAAGAATTCGAATTTTGGAAAAGTTATAATTCACCATTTAAATAGCTCAAATCTACATTTTTTAAAAATATTCTTTTTTGTTTTCATAACGATATAGGTGCAAATAAAGCTAAAAATAGTAATTTTGTTTGTTAAAGCGTTAAATATTCAATCTGGTGTGTGAGAACTGCTTTTTGGATTCCACGTTTTTTCAAGTCCTTGTATAATTAGGGTGAACATTAAAAGGCATAATAAAACCTCAGAAGTTAGTTGCCTACCTTTGGTCTACTTCTAAATGACTAATAATAAATGAAAGAAATGGAAATAACTTCTAACTAAAGGATTTTGCGATTTAAAATCATTTTTATGAAACTGAAAATTTAGCAATATACGTAAACAATCAAGAGCTTCGATTCATATGAATCTACATTTAACCGTTTTTTTTTATAATGAAAACAAATTTGTGTATGTGCATTTGGATGAGGAGGTATATAATCTTGATTGAATATTTTATACAATTGGCGAACATTTTAATTTTCATACATTTTGAAAGAACATCTTGTTTTTGCGTCAACATTAATCTTAAGTATTTGAATGCTTTCAAACACTTGGTTTTACTATCTCAATCGCTTGACGCTTATTGGTATTAAATTGATTCTAGTTTCTAAATTTGTTAAAAAAACTAGATGTCTTTATAATTATGTCTACCTTTCTAAATTATAACATAACTTACCTAAATTTGTATGGGATTTAACCGTTCTTCTTCTTCAGCGGTAGAAGATTTTATTATTGTAGTACATATGTACAGCTTCTAACTTATTATTATAGCAATATGTTTAAGACCAGTGTACAAATCGCCTTCTTAAAATAAGTTTTTTTTAAACCACTATTTTGAAAAATATCCTGATGTACTATATTCCGAATGACATATTATATTTTATTTTTGCAGCTGAAGCTTTTTCTATAATTTTTTAACCAACAGCTGTATGCGCTATACAATTGAAAAGCCTCCATTTCTATAAATAATAGGCATAGGTTACTGGCCTGTTGCATAAAATAACGTCCGCAAGTTTTCTTTAAGGTTAATTGCATTTTCGTATTGAATCATTGATATTAATAATTTTCTTAAATTCCCGCTTTACTTGTTTGCTTATTGCTCTGGATGCGAAAAAAAACTGAATAATAATTGTTATAATCGCAGAGGAAACATTCTTTGGTTTAGGTACTAAGTGTATGTGCTCAATATAAAGAGACCTTTTTTCATTTAAGGCACAATTCTTGGTCGTGAAAGGTGTGACAGTTTACCATCGCGCAATCGAACAGCAAGTGAATGTAGTAATCAAAGCATAACTAATCCCATGATGCCACCTCCTAAAACTGTGGCTCTGTCAAATAGACCGCATTCAATGTATAATAACCGACATAGCCATAGTCCTCCAATGAACACATTGAGCCCGTCAACTGCTTGTTCCGAAAGCGATGGGTCTTCACACAGCATCGATGAAACGGATAGCTTTGGACACTCTTTAACACCAGACGAAAGTGGAAACTTTTTTTCACGTTATTACAAGTATTAGAGATTTTTCATAAAATGAAATAAAATAAACAAACCTTTTTTTATCCTTAGCTCTTGTACATCAGGGTCTTCGGTTATTCCGGAAGAGAATAGTGATGATTACTGGTATCAGGATAACAAAAAAGGTTCTCGTCAGAACAATACTAGCATGGACAAATTAAATAATCATCCAAGTGGATTATCACTCCCGATTTCAAATCAAAATATAATTCGAAAGGGTAGTCCAGCTTCTCAAATTGGATCAGCCGAGACACAAAGTCAATACATGGACATGTATAGTCCGTACAGTCCGTGTGGAAGTTCTCCGTGTGACCAGACTGGAAGCGGTTATATCCCAATTTCACCTAGTGCCGAACCCTCCCGTGGTTTCTATGCTGGTAGCTCTGGTGGTCATAGCAGAGCGTCTAGTTTTGCCGAAGAGACTGTCGATGGTTATGTCCCCATGTGCCCGCCCCAGTCACAGGATTATGTCGATATGGAACAATCTACGAAAACTCAAAATTTCAGCGAGCTAAGTTCTGCAGCGTCTAGTTGTAGTATCACATCAGGAACGCCTTCGACGGACTTGAGGTTCGCAGAATATCCTCTTGATAAAGTGAAATCGAGGTTTACACCGGATGATGAAGATTTACAGTAAGAAATGTTTTTAGCCACATTTGCCTCCATTTATTTAATAAAATGATTGTTTACTTATAGACCTGCAAGCGATAGGCCAATACGAGCTTATTCGGTGGGAAGCCGATTGGAACATAATAAACGGAAGCTTCGAGTGGATGTTCTAAATGCTGAACAAAATAATTCTAGAGTGCGGGCATTTTCAGTTGGCTCAAGAGCAAAAGTTCCTCGTTCTGATTTATATCGTGGAGGGTTCGCTTCGAACTTCCCTTCCTTTCACACAAATAATAATAACAACTTAGACACTCTGAACACGTCGAAAAATAAGAAGTCATCGAGTGCTCCAATCCTTGTTCATAAAAGTCAAAGCTCTGTTGATCGAATGGATGACTTAATGGAAATTGACTTCTCTAAGAATTCTGAACAAAGCAGCAACACTCCTTCTCCGATACGGTACTCATCAATTCCGATGTCAGTTCCGTCTAGGCCAATATATGATCCACACGCTTCTTCCCCTAAGACTGTTAGTTTTCCGGGTTATGTGGAAATGAAACCAGGGAGTCCAGCTGAAAAATCATCGCCAATTGATTCAGTTAAAACTAATGACAGTGGATATTTAGAAATGAAACCGATCTGCATGTCTAACAGCCCAAGTTTATCAAGTTCCCCATTTAAAACAATATCATCACCAAAATCGACTAACCAACGACGTAACAGTAGCGAATACGCCAACGAAAGTGAATATATTAATGTGTCCCCCAGCAACAAATCAATTTCTTCAGTTCCTCTGGATACTGCCAATACAGAAGAATACTCAAATTCTATGAATGAAAAGCCAATGAATGTTGACCAGTTCCCTATTATATCAAGTATTCCAGAAGGATATATGGAAATGTCTTTTGGAAAATCAGGAAATACAGCAGAGCGTTTGATTAGTAACAAACATAATAATTCGGAAAATTGTACATGGGAGAAACGCTCAGTGTCTAAGCCGATTGATATTAAGACCAAAGAAAAGACTTCCTCTGATGGAATATTCTTGACAAAACGTTTTAGAAGTGATTCAAAGGAGAGCGATACAATGGCGACGTCAGGGGCCCAGACGACAATATTTCCCTTCAGTCCTAGTAGTCCTGTAAAAACTTTAGAACAGAACGATTTTATGCATCGCAAGTGCTTAGTGGATGCTACAAATGGTATAGTAACTATTCCCCAAAAAACAATATCCGAAAAACTCATGAACTCTGATCAATCAATGGGAAAGAATGCAATCTCGAATTACAAGATCATAAATACCGATGTCAAGGAAGATGAAACTGGTAAAGAAGTTGATGTTCTTACAAGTGATTACGCTGTCATGTCGCTAAATAACGATGTTAAGAAGCAATCCACTGATTATGTGGATTTTGAGCCCTTAAAGCCAAAAGTGCAAGAAAAAGAGGAAAAGGCTACGGATAGCGCCAAGGAGCCAGATTATGCTGTAATGAATCCAAGCAGGAAATCGAATGTTGGAACTGTTATAACATCAACATTAACTACTACTGCAAATGCCAAAAAATGCGTACCCATAGCTCTGGGGAACAAAATAAAAGCAAATTGCTTTGAAGGATTCAAGCCGATTTCTTCAAAGACTGATGAACTGTTGCTGAGTGCGGATGCTGAAAATAAGAAGACGACACCAACGGTGTGCAAGCCAATGACTTACTCCCAATTCAATCGGCAGTTATCGGAAAGAAGTAAGAAGGACGATAATAGCGGATATGAGCTGCTGCACATGTCGAGCGATAGCTCGCTACCGATGAAGAAAATGTCTAGACCAAATTCTGTTAACAGTGACAAAATTTCTCCTCTCAAAGCTTCCGGTCGACCAAATTCAGCGAACAGTGACTGTATTCTATCAATATCGACGTCTTCATCAACATCAACGCTTTGTGGAGGATCATCGTCGTCTTCATCAACCCTTTGTGGAAGCAAAAGCCAAAGTCCGTTAGCAAATTCTCGTCCGCAGTCATTTAGCGATTCAACAGTTGCATCACGACCAGAATCGATGGGATCTTTAGCCGATCAAAATGTATCATCGCGGCCGCCATCGGTTAGTTCAGAAAGGGAATTACACTATGCCAGCCTTGATTTGCCAACATCGTGTATCGTAAACAATGCCGACAGCAGCACCAATTTACACTTGGGTTCCGGAAACTCAGCAGCCAAAGGCAGTTCTTCTGTATCGGGAGAGTCATCAACTAGTCCCAGCCCAAATGCAGGCACTTGCCAGCAGCAGCCAACTTTCACCTACGCTCAAATTGATTTTAATAAAAGCGAAAACTTCAAGTTGGCCACGAATGCCGGCAAAAACTCGTAAGTTTTATTTAAAAAAGTCATACTTAATAATTTATTTCTTACTGCCAAATGAATAATTTACACATGTAACAGAAATATGGTAGTTTTTAGCGAGTTGTAATCGTTAAACCTTGTGTTCAGGACAGAGAATTAGGGAATAAGGCATACACACTGCTCCTGATAGAAGCTGTAATTCAAGTATCAAAGTACAGTTCCTACTACCCTAGTATCTATTGACTCCGGCAGTGATATCGAACTTAAATCAGAACTCTATAGTACAGTTTATCGCGAAAAATATCGGTATATAGAATGTTGTGTACGCGTGTTTAGTTGACAATAACCCTTTTACTACAGCATCAAAAAATAAAAGCAATCTGCCTGTGTGAGTCGCCTTGCAATTTATTAAAAAAAACAAAATAAAACAAAAATAAAAAAATATTAAAAAAATTTAAAAAAAAATCTAGAAAATATGTACGTAGCGTTATTTAGTTATGCGCTTTCATTTAAATGCAATTTTACGACTGTAGATGTTTTTAAAATAATTTGAATAATAAGACACATTTTTTAGCAATTGTTGAAGGGTTCAAGAAACTCGCGATTTATGCCATTATTAATCCTTTTTCAAAACTTGACATAAATGACGAGTATATAAATCCAGTAAACTTCATTTATTATTTTAGACAAATTGCAAGAATAGTTCGACAATGTTGAAAAAAATATAAGCTTTAACGCTTCAGCTTTAATTGAGAATCCCCGATTTGTTCTAACTAAAGAGGGAGATTTCTCAAAAAAAAAAAAAATAGGTTCCTTGTTCATTCATTTTTTTAAAAAGCCATGATTCACATACTTTAAGAAGCAAACAAACCTAAGCCCCTCTTATGTGTGTATTTTAAGGAAAAAAGGAATGAATTGTGTAAATAAAATTATGTTTTATAGTACAATGTATCTTTTTTATCATAAAATGCCGGTGATTAGACTTTTCAGATTTTATTTGAACGCTTGTTTTACCTTACCTTTTAGTATCTGTACATTTTATACTTTCACAAGTTGATTGCAGCACAATTTAAATCCGTGATGCTTGTTCCTAAACTAATGAAATTGGTGAATGTACAGCACACTCGCGTAAAGAATCGTTTTAGATTAATTATTAGTTCGAACATTTCAACAATAGACCGCACCGGGAAAGTTCGCTCCACTACTGACCTGGTTTTAAATATCTTGCATTAATTCGTTAGATTTAATTACATGATGAAATATGTTTTCACGGCGGGAAAATTCCTTCTGTTTATTATATAAGACCGTAAATGTGTCCCGATTAGAAAAATGCGAAAGGTTTTAAAGAAATGTTTGGTCTATGTGTTCTTAACGCTTTTACTGTTGAATTAAAATTGGAACGTTGGAAAATACCCAACCTTTTTTACGTCCGGTGAACATTTTTATTTCCTTTTGCTTTCTTTTAGTCAATTCAAAGCACCTAGTTTAAATTAAATATAGATGTAAAGCCACGTCCAGTTGTTATTTTTAACTTTTTTCAAAAATCAAAAATACAAATTTCTTCTTAGAAAAGTACTCAATGGTCATTTTAAACAACAGTGAAAGGGTTAACTTAACGTGGGAAGAAATTTTTAAGATTCCTCCGGTTTCCTCCGGGGGATGTCTATTTAATCATATTTACTTACAAATTAACCGAGAGAACATCATTAAAATTATGCTTTGGTAATTTATAATACCAATGAATGAGATTCTGTATAGCTCATATCTATCTGTCGTTTTACATTTAATATTTAAATAATTACATTTTCTAGCGAATTTATTTCTTTGATTTCGTTGAGGTCGTATTCAACTAGATTCAAAAATCGTGTGGGTTTTTTTTCGTATTTCATGTATTGAATAATACGCGCTTTGTTTTAGTAAACTGTCGTAGAAGTCACACCAGACGTTCTTAATTCTTTGCAAAAGTTTATATACTATTAGTTATTTTGTTGGAGGCATTCTGTTTTTTATTATTTAAATTGGAAAAAAGTAATACGGGTTTAAATTCTATTTTTTTCTAAATTGAAGCCTGTCTGAAGGATAGACTTCTTGATAAAAATGAATATTTTAACAAAGGACGACTGGCGTAAATTCTATCTATCAATATGCAAAAGAGTCTAAGTTAATTTGGTGAGATTATCTGTGACTTAAACTCTTAAAAAGCGTTAAAACGATATACTTGAAAAACTTCAGACTTGTTAAAGACGGGAAAATGCTTTATATGAGACTTTTTCATCGTATAGTTCCTTTTTATTAACTAAGTAGAACGTGTGTTTTTTTTTATTTAAAAGTAATTCGAGAAATCTATAAAATCACGTTCTTTTCGATTGTATATCTTACTATGACCTCTTGGCAGCACATAATTCGTACTGATGCCTACAACAGATAGAAATCGAAAAGGTTAAAAATCTAGACCAATTCCAACTCGGCTGTCTTTCTGTGTGATAGTTGCAGAAAAATCTGTACCCTGAATCGTAAGAGCTTCCGCCGCAATTTTGAGTGTGGGGTGTAGTTTTTGTACAATTCAGGGCTATGCTTTTTTGTTATTTATATTTGCGAAATTATTAACAATTTTAATAATAAGAAAAATGTAGCAGCTAGTAATAAAGTACACGATAGCAAAAATAAATACATAATAGGCTTCACCTGTGTTGCAGACTACTTTTTAGAGATATTAGTTCGAATTTGCGCAGACATTAGGTATATTAATTTAAAAAAAATTTATCCACGCTTCGTCTACTGATCGTAGGCTGATTGTACATAATATTAGAAAAGGTATATAGAGGATTATAGTCGTATTAGTAAAACTGCTTGAGACGGAAACATCTTGAGAGAAGTTTAACCCTTTCGCTACGAGCGTCTTCTCCGCTGTGACACTATACAGAGCCACTATAGTCGCCCGTTGTAGCGAAAGGGTTAAAGGCACTATCAGCTGCACTGACCTGTATGCCTTATTCGGTTTTCCGTTCTTTTGAACCGTATCTCGTATATGATTACTAAAGCTAACTCAAAGTGTATGATATCAAAAAAAAAGAAAATCTATAAATGTTCGCAAGCAGGAATGGTTTCCTGAAACGTTCAATTTCTTTACCTCCATATACAGCAACAAAAAAAAAAAAACAAAAAGAAGAAAATAACTCTATCGCCTTACTTGCAGTCAACTATAACTACGTTTGAACGGTTAAAATTATTTAAAAATACATCTACATTCATACAGAAACAAGCACATATTTTATAAAAAAAATTGAGAATTGGTATATAGATAATTATGTATTTATGATGGTCCGTATAACAACAGAAAAAACTTAAACAAAAAACAAAAAAAAAAAGTAGTTTACATGTATAAACAGATTGTTGAAAATGTATTTTTCTATGGAATATATCACATCTGCAATTGTTAACTATGCGCATTGCTATGGTCTCAGTAGAGGAAGATTCACAGAATACCTAAGATAATGAGAATTATATAATTATAAATATAAACCGTAGGTAGCAAAATATACATACATATATATATATAATAATAGCATGCATAAAACATTCATAACTTATAGTATGATTTTCAGTTGGCGTTACGCATTGCAATTGAAAGTATGTATCAGTTTTAAATTGTGTATTGTGCATGCTGCTGCGATGCACTACTCGCTAATATGTTTAGTTAATGAATCCCTTGTTTTAGCGCTTTTTTGTTTAAAAACGAAAAAAAGAAGAAAGATGTCGTGCACAATCTCCAATATGACGCTGATTGGGGTGGCGACTTCAAGAATAGTTGAATTACTAAAAACTAATAAGTCTAACGTTTAAGCGTATAGTTTTGTCATTGGATAAACTGTGGCGTTATTTATTAAGCTCTTTATTTAATATTTATTAAGAAATCTAGTGCTTATTTCTTTATGTTACATATTTACGTTTTTACTCATATATATTTCTAAAGTTATTGTTAGTGTTAGTATTTGGGAAATTTAAGATGAATGATTTTTTGAATAAGATGAATGTTATAAAATAAAATGAAAGAGAAACATTAAACTTGCATTACAAAGTTTAAGGAATATGACAAAAAACCGAACATATGCGTCTTTTTATTTTCCCCAGTAATGCAGAATATGCTGCAAGAACCTGTACAGCTATGGTTAAGGTATTTTGTAGTACATTCTTGATTTATATTTCTATCGTAATTTAACGAGCAAATGTCTTGCGCACTTTCATTTTACGACTTGGATTGAGAAGCAACATTTGGAAAGTTTTGAAAAGATATTTTTTTTTCATCTCATTCGGATCTAGAAAAAGTGGTCAATGGGTTCCATTTATCTTCAAAAGGTAAGTAAAGATTATTCGCAACTAAAATAAGAAATTAAGAAGCCAGAAAGCAATTAATTCCAGAAATAAGAGGAAAGTGGATATGAAACCCACTATCCCACCTAGAAACCCACCAATGGTGGTAGGATGTAAAAAGTAGATTTGGAGAATTTTCTTGTCTGCGGTAAAGAAATGAATAAGTACTATGAACTTCATTATTTCCTACAAATGCGATTTCTGGAGAAATAGTGAATTAATTTAAGATTTTAATATGCAATGAAAGGAGATTTTAACAGGTTTAGAAATTAGATTCTATTCGATCTTCTTTCTAATAAAAATTTCAGGGGTAAATCTCGACCCTACTTAGAGGTTGTGGCTACCTACATTTAACTTCTTGTATGCGAATCTCTTGCATTAGTGGGCCCAGCAACAAAGTTTTTTGTTGATAAGGGTTCAGATGACAAGGATTATCAAAACAGACTACGAACTTAATGAACTATTTATTATTTATATTTATTTTAAAAAGTAAATGAATTTTTATGCAGGTCAAGTTCGTTTATTTAAAACTAACCAGTACAGATGCCATTGTTTCATACAAATATTTGATTCACAAATGCCGTTTGTATGAATTATATTCGCGAGCGAATAATATTTTTCATCTCCTTGAAAATCTAAGCCGATCGTGAGTTATATTTAAATAAAGTTCTGAAAATAAAACTCGTGAATAGGAAAAAAAATCCGAACGCAGTCACCCCCTTCCCTTCGCGGGCGTAGTTCACAAGCGTAAAGATGGTGCCAGCTCACAACTGAATATTTAAGCAAGCAGTTTTATTCATATTCAGGTGTTTTTTACATGCGTGCATTAAACAAGTTCTACTGCTGCTTGCTGAGCAAAAGCGCTATCATCAAGATTTTTCTAATTTTGATGAAAGAATTTCTCCTTGTTCGGTTTGAAATATTTTATCATGGATATAAATCCCTTGATATCAGGCCTTCCAGTCTGTGTTTTTTAAAAGAAAATTTTATGTAAATCTGCAACATTACACTGAGAGAATTAAACGTGGCGCTCACTGATTTGGCCAGGCTTCACGTATTAGTAGAGGATCACGATCAGATTATCTAAAGTATTAAGGTCCATCTCGCAAGCACACGCGAGTTTAAAATTTACTTGGAAATAAGGAAGATATGTACGTCGCGTCGATACCTCAGTAATACAATGGAATATTTCCAGCAATAAATATGTTGTATGATACTTTTTCTGTTTACATAAAATAATTAATAAGTGAACAAATTTTATAAAATGACCACTTTAGGTTACCGTAACTAGGTAACCAATTTATCAGTATTTAAGTTACGAGAGGTGGACCTTAATATTGTAGATTTGTAATATGGCCGTGGTCTTTTACTAATGCACGAAGGCTAGCCAAAATCAGTAAGCACCACGTCTGGATCCCTCCTTGTAAGTGATCTAAGTATACTTTGTTGGTGAATTTTTTTCCATATTAATTCATACTTAAATGAATCCATCTTTTCCGCCCCGTAATCTGCTCATAAACAAATTTGATGTTCCAGAGGTATTCTTCATATTAAAACTAAAATATTATGCGTTTTGTATGCCGGGACTATACGATTCTTTTTTTAAAGTTTCTATGTAAAAAGATGTTTTCATATACCTGGGTAATTAAATTACAAATTATCTGTTGACTAGTTTTACTTACGCCTTTTGCTATCTTTCGAAACAAAATTTTTGTTATCCATCAAAAGCTACTGTGAAAGGAGCTGAACAGGAGGTAATTGGAAGGTTAGAGGACTGCCTTTTCAATAAATTAAAATAAAAACTACAATTTTAAATCGAATATTTGCGTTGCAGACGCACATAGAATGTAATACTGAGTCATATCTTTGAAATGTGGTATTTAGTCGTTGGATGATAAATTCAATGCCTCCTCGCGGTCGGATGGTTTTAGAATTTTAGCTGGAGGTGCCGCCAGATCTGCAATTGATGAAAATTCCATTCTTTTCTTGGTGTGCGGAGGTTCCTGATATATTCTGCTCAAGTCCACCGGCGGTGTATCCGATGGCCTTCGGGATCCCTCCGATGGGGATGGAGACGGGGTTCCAGGGGATACACTCGATATCGCCAAATCGGCAGCGCTAAAATTATACTTCATTCCAGATGTAGCGGGACTCTCACGATTACTCTTCGTTGGCGTAAGCCTTTCTTGTGCAGGGGACGCAGATGATTCACGCATTCGTGAGCTTGAAGCTGCACTGGATTTCGGTGGTTTCATCATCATGGCGTTGAGGGAATCTTGCTGCAATTTTAAAAGTGCCGAGGGAGACATGAACATGTTGTTGGCCGCCAGTGTTGATTTGGACAGGGGATCGGGAATGCCATACTTTCCGTGCTGTGTCTGGAAGAACGCCGCATAGTCTTGAATTTTCTCCTGGGTCAATTGGGAGTAGTAAGAGCTGACATCGTTGCCACCTTTAGCCGCCGTAGAATTAACAGAGGGCGAGACAAAGAGCGCATTGAGATCTGCAGCAGTTTTGTTTTGCTGGTACAGTAGAGAGCTGTCCGATTGTAGAAGTTGGTTAAGCATGTCGCTTTGGGTATCTTTCTTTTTACTCGGGGTACTAGAAGTGCTCCCGGCTCCCAACAGGGCCGATAACTCTGGAGGGACGGAGCTCTTAGATGCAAACGAACTAGAAGTATCAAATAATTTCGAGTAAGTTTGTAACAACGCCGTGTAGTCAGGCTGCAGCTGATTCTGTTGCTTTTTCGAACTAGAAGACGTCATGTGTTGTTGGAAGAACGAATTAAGATCGTTAGATTTCGTTTGCTGCATGTAAGCATCGTATCCAAGCAACTTTGAGGCTTGCAAGAGATTAGAGTAATCAGTGGGCCCTTTCTTTTGGGAACTACCCAGAAATGAAAAATCACCCCCAAAGCCAAGAGATCCCAGAGTAGTTGCGCCCAAGGCCTCCGCTTGTTGTAACAATAAGGCTGCGTATTCTGGTGAGCGCATTAGTTCACTTATTTTGATAGGATCGTTCTTCAAGTCCTCCAATTCTTTCATTAGTTTTGTCTTGTAAGAAGAACCTGAAGCCTTCATAGTACGGGGATCCTGTTTCGGTGCTGCCTTCGGTGTACTGTGATCCATTTGTTTTGTAGCCGAGGACATGTTGAAGTTACTTCCGTAGACGTTGTCGCAGTTCTTCTCAATGTGGTCAGCACCAGATTTGTTTCCAACTTTAGCAGCAGCAGCAGCTAACTGGTTTAGAGATGAATTCCCATAATCCTTTTGCTGTTGTTGGAAAAATGCATTCAAATCGTTCGACAAGAAATTTTGCGGAAGCCCAGTAAGCGATGCTAAGCTTGCAGTTACCAGATCGTTCATTGAGGACGAACAGCTGGGATCGTATTTATTGGGAGTTAAGCTAGGGCTATTTCGCGATATGTCGCTTATACTAAACTTTCCTGGGCTTGGTGCTGGGGAATTTCGAGTACGGCTTGAGGACGTATCAGATTTTGCTGGTGAAGGACTTGCTCGAATTGGCATTTCAAACTTAGCTGGACTCGCGGAATTTGATGGGATTGTTATTGGACTGTCCCTGGGAGAGGATGTTGTTGTATTTGCACAAATGGAATTCGTTGCGGCTAGTGGTGAAGCAAGCCGAGTAGGATTCATATTTAAACCAGAAGGTAGGCATAATTGTTCTTGAAGAGATAATACTTTAATATCGCTTGATTTCTCGTCTTTTAGATCTTCGACTTTTATTACTTTGTCTTTATTTTCCGAATTTATTTCTTCCTTTTCAACTGGTTTAACAGCACCTGTTGGTAGAACAAACTCATCCTCTTCGGGACATTTAAGTAATCTGCATACAAAATTCCAAAATTCCTTCTCACTTTCATTTTTGGGGAATCGTGGGTACAACGAACTTTTGAGCAAATCCAAATAGCTGTTTTCTTCTTTGAATAATGTAGGGAAAGACACAAGTTCGTTTCTAAACCTGCTGTAATACTCTACACAAGCCTGCATTTCACAGCGAACTTCTGCAGATATTTCATTATCAGCAGCTATATTGTATTGCATCTGCATTGGGCGGCCGTACTCGATCATTTGCCTATTCTCGGGTGGGGGGACAACCCAAAACGATGTTACAGAGGACTCCAATGAAGGGTTCTCTTCATAGTATGGCGCTGGAGAATTTGTAATTGGTAAGGAAATGTATAAAATTAGGAATAATTAGGCTTACAGAAAATGAATCCTACACAAGGTGTATATGTTACTTCTGAAATGCCTCGCATTTTAATTTGGTAGTCCAGTTGTGCATCGCAGTCCCTCAACGTTGGTTGCGACTGGAATTTTGGGTGAGAATGATACCATCCAACTAAAATTAGCTGCTCCTTCATAATACTTTTCTGAATCTCCATCTCAACGTCTAGTGCTTTCTGACGGTCAAATCTTGTGTTCCGGCATGGGAAAGCCTTGGTTATAGTAAGAGCTGTAATTCAGTAAAGTAAACTTTATACAAAACCTGTATTTATCATTATATTCTATCCTTACTGTGCGAATTTACATCCCACTGTCCTCCGAAATAACCACAAACTTCGTGGAAGGTCAAATGGCAATGAAAATCTGCCAGCAGCAGCGCAGAGGATGTGATTGTTAGTAGAAAGGGCTGCATTTTATTTATAGTTGTAAATGGCACGGACTCGATTAAAATATTCGCATCACTGTGAAAATTTGGAGGCTCTAATAATGTTTCATTCTACTTAAAGGCAAAAGAAGCTTACTGCATAACATTTCGATTGCTGATTGTATTATGCGGCAGAACAGGTCTCTTTACCGGCGGGGGTGACGACTCTTTCTTTTTCTCAGATTCCAAATCATGTTCATCTGCAAAAATTACAAAGTTGTAACTATGGATATTTCTCTCTAAGAAAAGAAACTGACCTTCACTAGGGGTGGACTCTTTCTGCAATGCACATTTCCTCATCCAAGTTGCCTTGTAAGCATCAAGTTTTTTCCCCTTGTATTTCACAGATGCCCATCCACATCCAGACTTCTTGTCCGGATTGATGATTCTCTTACAGTGCATGGCCCAAGCACTCGGCGACAGGAATATCGTTTCAGTCTCCTGCGACTTGATCTTGCCGTCCGGTAGGAGGTCTCCAACGAATTTTTGGCCCTAAAACATACAACGATAGTTCTTAAGGATCCTAATAGCAAAGCGTTTTAATTTACTAAATATTCAATTGTCATTGTCGATTTGCCTGGCTGCAGGACATTGGCAGCCAAAAGCATCTGCAATGTAACGGTCCGTCCAGAACCATTAAATCCTTCGGTGTTATCCCCTTTACTCTGTGTGTTTTCCAACGAAAGAAAATACAATTTTCAACACATTTTTCGTGAATATTTTACCTCATCGTCATTCTCCTCGTCTAATATGTCGCTTTCTTGATCTTTTTCGCACAGCTCCTCTGCTTTAACGGGCAATTCACAGCTCTGCTCGGCAGAATTTACTGGAGTTTCTGATTCCTGCATTTATGCACAAAAAACTTCTCCACTTTCTCAGCCATACACAAAAAACTCCGCTTGGCTTTGCAAAATGTCACTTTGTGATATTTTCGATTCTCATTTCATGAGTTCAAAGGATCAATTTAAAAATGAGCAGCTTGAAACAGCGTATGAAACGTATGAAACAGCTTTCTAGTAAATAAATATAGCAGAGTTCAATACAAACTATATTCTGCTTACATTTCCAGAAATGTTGATTTCAAAATCAAAGATATAAAATATTGCAAAAACAGTTTAAAAAATTATATTAACGAACTAAGCCAAAAATAAAAAAGGTCGAGGAATAGAACAATTAAGGCTCGGGTTACACCATTTTATCATCATCAGTAGTACAATGCTGCCATTTAAAACCAATTAATGCTTTTAAATTATTTATATCAGTTGGTTTGCATAACCAGTTGTAGTATTTGTGAAAATTAAAATGTGCCGTTTGTTTTGGCTAGCACCTGCTCTAAGGTGGGAACGAGCTAATGTCACATTTGACGTTTGCCGGGAGGTCTGAATTATTCTGACTGATATTTTGACTTGATTGAATTTAGAAATGTTGATTGATAAAGTTGAGGAACTCATAAAGATCTTAGAGCAAGAGGAACTAGATGTAAATAACGTTAGTCAACTAATTGTTCTCTATAATTACAGAGTTTACATTGCAGCAAACAGATCATGGACCAAGGCCAGAACTTTACAGTCAGTTATTTGCAGCCTACCTGTACAAAAAGGATTTGTACGTATAATCGTTATTAGTGTATTTTTAGTAGATTCTAATAAACATTTCCTGAAAAGGGCAAGCGCAAGGTATTTGTGGAAAAGAATACCCCCGAGCACAAAGAACGGAAACAAAGAACTGGAAAAATTGCACGAAGTCTACATCGCGATGTGGAATAATAGGAGCAGTGAATTTTTTAGGGCTTTAAAGTTTACCTGGTCGGCAAATATTCAGCCAATTATGAGCGAACTCGAAGGTATGCGCTCATGATATACACGACTTTAATTAATATGATTTGATGTAGACAAAGTAAGAGAGGATGTGTTGAATCTGGTGGGCATGGCTTACACATCAATTTTTGAAGATGTTCTTTCGGATATGGCAAACATTGCCCCAGAAAAAATAAAAACAATTTGTGATATCATGGGATGGACTGTGGAAGAAAGCAGTTATCCACGCCTCATATATCCGAAAAAGAAGTTGGTTGAAAAGACCATCTCTACGACGTCAGAAGATCAGTTATATATCCTTACAGAATTTGTATCTTTTCTTGAGAATTAAAATAAAATTACATTACACAAACTTATAGCAACTATTTATACAGTGGACCCGCTGTAATCCAGCCCACGTCTAATCCGGAGTCCCTTGTAATCCGACATCCCAACTGCGTCGAAACAGACAGACAGACAGACAGACAGACACGTCAACATTTTTATACAGGTTGTGACTTGGCACATGCTGTCTTGCCGGCCGCAAGGCCGTGTAATGTCAATCTGTTTGTCGGGTTGCAACGTATTACCCTGCAACAATTTTTGGACAATAGGGGATAGACGCTAGTACTCTACGGTCCGGACAATTCGATAATCCAACATATCTGCTTTAATCAGAAATCTTTTGAAAACCAAAAAAACGAGCAATTGATAAAAGTGGAAGGAGAAAGGTTAGGATATTGTCTTTTCGTAGGTCAGTCGTTAGAAGGTAAAATTCTAAAATGAACTTCATGCTTATTTTTTTATAAATTGTCTCTACTCTTTTATCATGATAAAGTGCTTTATTCATTTCATTATTCATTCAACTATTTAAGCTTTAGGGGCTAATATACATAAATACAAGCAAAAAACTGTACCCTTTTGGTTTCGTCGTATCGAGGGGAGCATTTTCTGAATTCAATCACCTAATTGTAAAATAAGCTAAAGAAACTAATCTGATGCGTTAAGAAAAGACAAATAAAAGAAAGGGTTATTTCATTTAAAAAGGTCTAGTGACTTTTGGGCCACCCTGTATATGAGATGATTCACAGCAAGGTGTTTTTCGCTACACCACGAGATTCCTTGAGGTGAGCTGTTCCACAATTGTCTATTTATACACGTGCATATGTAGGCCTGATATCCATCCCCGATTATCGTCCTTTTAAATAATGCGCCATTTAATCATATTACATAAGATTCTTGCCTGATCGAAGTTTTTTGAAGTGAAAATGTTCTCCTTGCTTAAAGAAGTTTCTCAATGAGCCAGCGAGCTCTATTCGCTGTTCATATTTCAAACATGACTAAATTTGAAACCATATGCCTATAGATGTGACAAGAGTGCGATAGGCAGCTGACAGTGGGAGCATGCGTGATATAGAATAGCTAATCACTTGAGCCAGGAGTTTCCTGGACTACGACCGGAAAGAGTTAAGATACGCCGGATAAGGGATATGGTCTAGTAGCAATGCGTGCTCGACTAAATATGATCTTAAAAGTTAAGAAATGTCATAATAAAATCCAAGTTCAAGCATTTTTACATTCCCGGCTGAATTTTGTAATGTCTTTTGTTTTTAAAAATAATAAAGTACAATTTAATACCGTTTCTTTAGTAGGCTACACTTTTCTTCTACCACTAGTGCGTTTTGGGAGACGCTAAAGTTTTAGAGTTTCTAACTAAAAGTCTCTAAACAACAAATATCAAGGAAATTTAAAAATAATTTGTATTTAAATAAAATACGTAAATTAACGTGTTAGGACAAATATCATCGGTTATTGTTGTGATTTTATTTTAGCTGTATCTAAGAAACTACTAGATTTTTCAAAAAAAATATAGTTGTATACTCGTACAATATTCGACCATAAAATACATGCTCGAATCTGAAGTCAGAGTAAACCTGTTTGTTGGAATGTATCGAATCCCTGGTCCAAATTTGATTCCTAAGTAAGCGAGTTATTCACAACGTAATGAGATACGAGGGTGATTGTAATTAAATTCAATTTTTGTATCAATTTTTCTCTAGCAAATTCACAGACTTTGGTATAAACGGTGAGAAATTTAGAAAGTTGCGAATGCAACAATCGTTATATTGTTTTGGGTTATATGTAGATGATTTAAAGCCACGTAGGTCATAACAAGCCCTTAAAAATAAAATTCTGGATGATAAAAATTAATGTTTATATTTCAAAAAGGAAATATTATCAAATTTAATTGTGTTACCTTTATTTCACTTTATTCATAACACAACAACAATGCCTTTTGTGTGAGTTTTTGACGATTAATGTTATATAATACTAAACCTTCTCTGTCTCAGAGTTCCGTACACAAAGCGTAAAAGAAGAATCCATGTAGGATTACTCATATTTCGGCCCGTACGTCTTTTATCTCGATTTATCTTCTAAATTATTTATAAACTTTAAAAATAGAACTCGTTCTATTTTACACATAAGGAGCATATTAAAATCTGAAAAAAATCGTAACATATTTATTAGATACCACTAAGAGTAAAAATTCGAATACAGGAGGGAGTGAATGGTAAGCGTTTCCAATTTCTTTACCTTGTTACAGACCCCTTAACGTGTATGTACACCTCTTCCAAATAGAAATCATGGTACTGTGGTCATTCTGTGAACGTCAAAATGTTAAGAAAAGTGGTTCTCGAGCTATGTCACGATTTGTGTGTTTGTTCGTTTAAATCTTTTCTGGCATACAAAACTTCTAGTAAAAACGCACAATATAGATTTATGCGTTTTAAGGTAAAATGAAACAAAAAACTCATGTGTGATCGTCATTGCACAATTTTATTTTTTATAAAATAATCTTATCTCTACTTATACCATTAACGTCACCCATATATGATAAATTTCTTAAATTGTTAGAATATATTTAATTACTATTATACTTTGTCTGAATTATTAAAACTTTAAGTGACCAAAACTGATAATATAACATTAATGAATCACGAAACATAAAACAAGAATAATTTAAACTATGGTAAAAACACTGTAGATGGATCAATTAATGGAACAGCAATTTGCAAGAATTTCGAAATATTTTACGGAATCGGCTTTTTTCGACGAGCACCATTTGGTTTTAAAGAAGATTAATTTCCTACAGGGTGGGATTTACCTTAATACATTTTCTAGGTATACGCACTATTGTAGGCATTGAACTGGAGATGCTGCCCACGTTTATAAATTGATCTTAACCGTTAGAAAGCTAAAAGAAGGTAAGCATCTGGCGTCATTACTTGGATCTCTTGAGTTACTTTGAAACCATACACAGAATACATACCTAGTGTACCCTGTGAATATTTAATTTAATTATCTGTCGCTCAAGGCGAAGGAAATGATGAAGAATTGTGTCTGAATATAAACACACCTATACTAACCATTGCCCAGCAGTCGATAGATGGAAAAGTATTTTCTCTAAGGATTGATAGATTCAATTGCCAAAGACTAGTATACTTATAACACCTGCGTTAAATTTGCGGGCGAGCCGAAACTTTGGCAAATTTGTTAGCAACTTGAATTTGATTCGACCATATCTGGCGAACCACAATGGACAATTTCTGGTCGGCGGTGTCGTAATGTGGCATAAGATGATAGGTATGAAAATTTTTTGTTTAAATCTAAACTACTCTAAAGCCTTAAAGTGGACATTTCAGCTTTACACGTAGTTGTCGCGGTCAACTTAATTGTCGTGGGCTTCAAGTCAATCCTAATGAATGCGCATCCCTTATGCTGCCCTTTCTCACATAAAAATTTAAGTTGCTCTTTATTCAGTTTGCGCTGCGGCACGGCACAACACTTTCCACCCATTTTCGTTTTTTCGACCCTTGGCTTTAAGTAGGGACGTAGAGAAGAAGGCAAGGCGGCAGCAGAAGGCAAGGCAAAACACACCTACAGGCATGGGTCGGAAAAATGACGACTATCTTATTAAGACTACACACACAACGCTATACTTTTAGCTGAGATCTAAGTACGTACCTAAGGGCATGGATAGCTCCGCTGTGCTGTACACTGTACAGTCATAGGTTCCGCTATATCTGCAAAGAGAGGTTTTGGAAGTAAGTTCACCGCAAAGCTTTTTGTGCTTGTCCGTCTGATTTATATACATCGAAACAGCTGTATATAATCTAACCCAACAACCCAAACCCTTTTTATAACTCTGGGATCAAATCGAAAGCACGAGCCGTCTTCGCTCGAAGTATGTATATTGGCATATAGCACTGAACCGTGGAGCACAGAGCACGACTTTAGCCGTACATCCGTTCGTATATACATCACCGAGCCATAGTAGGACCTATGGTGGCGCATTTATACCTATATTCCATGGCGTGCTCTGGATGTCAGCATCATCTGCGGCTTGCTTATGGCTATGGTATTGTATCTTATAGGTATAGCATTGCTCTCTAGCTGTACGTTCGAAGGCAAGTGTGATAGCCTAGGGTTGTCCATAATTCTTAGATTTCCAGAATAATTTAAGAGCGCAGCATTTCGCTTTCAGAGACATCATGCCACGCGATGAATGACTAAAGTTTTTGTGGAAATCATCAAGGGCTCTTTCGAGTGAGCACAGCCCTGACAAGTGGCAGTAGCAGAAAGTTGAACAGCTCTGGTATGGGTAACAATGCTCAGGGGATGCTGCCAGCAGCGAGGGCAACCATTAAACAAATCTCATGCACAGTTCACTTCACAGTCTGTACAATCCGTCGCTGACAAATTATTAAGACTGGAGGATGAGATGAAAACGATTCTACTGTTAGGCATGTTCCCTTAACTTTTGAATCCCTCCGCTGCCATTTGTGACTGGGACTGCACGAAGGAGCTAGGAGCTAGCTGTGTCATGCCACCGTCGTGCTACCGTGCCACCGAGCCACCGAGCCACCACCATACTTATTCCCAGTATTCCCACTCGTCGTCAGACTAGCAGGGTGTCGTGGATGGTGTGGGATGCGGCCACTGGGACCGGGACCGGGACGGGAAACCATTTAGTATATACGTGTATAATTTAGATATAAATTATAACCTGCTCAATCATGCCTAGGAGCAGCAGTTTGCCAGCAAAAACACCTTCGCCGTTTTTCTGCTGCCGAGGAGCCAACTTGCGATGAACCTGCGAACTGTCGAGGGATTTACTCCTTGGGGAAAGTGCGAATGTTTTTGAAACATTTCAGTCTGGTGGGTCGGTAGCACTTTCGCACTTTCTGCTTAGTGAAATACTTGAGGGTTTTAACTAGGGTAATGTTTTGGTGCATCGCACCTTTTCATTTTGGCAAGTCAAGGTGGTGTCCTTTTATGCGTTTACATTTCACATTCTTATCTTAGATTTTTATAAGCATCGGCACTGTTTTTACTTTCATTTATAGTTGTTAGACAATTCCAAAAATTATACTGGCCAAAAAATAATCACATGCCACCTGCCAAGGACTTCTGTCCAATATACTAAACAAAAATATCTAAATTGCTTGACAACACGCACGGCGTACCTGCGACTTAAGCATTGGGTTCGGTTCTAGTCATCCTGAACCGTTTTCAATCCCTACAGAAAGTAGACATTAAGTATTTAGTAAAAGTTTTACAAATACAAATGCAACGATTTAATTTTTTTAAAAATATGTCTCAAATTTTTAACCTAAAAGTCTATGCGGACACTTTGCCAAATATACTTCAAGTGCTAGTGGAGTAAAAGGAATACTAAAAATGTATTGGGACATCGGTTAAAGTTAGTCTGCTTCAAAAATGCAGAAATATTGTAAAGCGAGGATAATTCTAAAATCAAACTAATTTTATCAATAATGAACCAACTTCATATGTTATTAAAACAGCCATGACTTTTTATAGTTGAAAATAAGCAGCAAATAAGTGAGCTATAGAATATACAGGTACAAACCTTTCGGCATCAGATTTAACTATGAAAAATAGTTCTTACATCACGTGGGAAAGTTTGTTATTAAACAGCACAGCACAAAATACACAGATATGATAATTTTGAGATAGTTATTCGCGTAAACCAGGGGTTAAGCTACTGCATATGTTGAGGGATGAAGCAAGGGGATGTAATTTTTACATATTTATAATTTCTTTTATTGAAAAATTATTGCGTTCATCTCAAGGAGCTTTATGCAACTAAAGATATTTTTGTTTTGTTTTGAAATTATGTACATTAAAGTAAAATAAAGCCAACTCGGATTCCTCTTTCAATTTTGGGATTAATTATTTCAGATATGCTACCGGGAACTAATAATAATTGTCCAAATCTGATTTTCAAAACAAATTTTCACTTGGATATTTAACTACAATAAAAAGATGATAAAATCACATATAATTAAATTATTATTGGAATATAACTATCAATAAAAGCTTTACCAACTGTTTATTGAAGGTAATCATTTTTTAGTTGTGATTTGTGAAATAAAATTTCAGCACTAATAAAAGTATATATCATATTATGATGCTAGTCAAAAAAAAAGTCCAGGTGACTAAACTTCCACATAATAATGTTTTGGAAAACCTGATTTAAATTACAAAATGTGTTAAGTCTGATTTTATATTTTTCGCTATATATAAAACAAGGTCTTATTGAAAATTATAGAAAAAGAACATCAGTTTTCTCAACTGAACTTAATACACATTGAAATTAATTAAAAACGAGTAAGACTGAGAAATAAGTCGATAAAATATAAACGAAGTTGAAAAATACTTAAATGGGAATAAAGCAAAAGGAAAAAGAATACATAATGTATAATAATGTTAAATAAAATATAAAACAAAACAAATTAGAAGTAAAAATTGCCAAATAATAATCGTAGCATTAGTAATAATATAATTAAAAAAGAAGTTCCTATAGATATATCAGTCTGTCGTTATTAAGATGCATTTGGAATACGAACACAGGACTTTTGGCTTGGTCTTATATAAATATTTTGCAATTCAATTCAATTCAAATTTATTTCAATTTTTCGTAATTTCTGGAAGGGAGAGCAACATTATAGTAAAGGGGAATTTATTGTTTTTTTTATTGTATTTTTAATTAATTTATTATTGTATTATTTATATTTATTTTTTGACTTTTGAAAACATAATTTAAAAGTTATTTATATACCCTTTTTTGTATTAGAAAACAAAAGACGAAAATAAATATACCTATCTTTTAATATACACAAGAGCATATTAAAAACTAATTCAAATCAATTAATTCCTTTTTTAATTTAACCAAAAATAATGAAACTTTTCAATAAACAAAAGGAACTTTAAATCTTTGCCAGATTTCCAAATCCAGTCTGCTTTATAATCGTGTTTAGGAGTTGGTCTATTTAAAATTAAAAGTTATTGCCAATATTACCTGGCTGTTAACTTTCATATTATCTCAATTACTCAGAGTGATCCCGAATATGTAATTTAAGACTATTTGTATTCTAAGGAGTGATAAAGACTTGGTGTGATGGAATTACATACATTATTTTCAGGTTTAACTAATTTAGATATTTAAAAATACATATTGTTTTTGGATATTTAAACATACATAAAAAGAACATTTTTACAGAGTCCACATATGATTTTAAAAGGTGATATAAAAACTTGACTTCATCAATTTCATGAAACAGAATAAAAATATATTTATGTGATCAGTGTTTAAGTCTAAATAACCATCAGAGAAAAAATTTTTGTATGAATAGAGATTTGAATTATGTTAAATATATTTGTATTTATATTTTAGAATTTTATAAAGATATGCCGATAGATTTGTACTTATTGGAAAAGTTTAAGCCCTTTTTTGTTGTAACTGTAGTTCAGGACCTTAATTATTTAATATTTTTGAATGGTTATACGTTCCTTGATACAAATTTTCTCTCTTTTTTTTAGTCATCATGGTTTGCAATTTGCATGCTTCAAAAAAAGTAATTCTGTTAAAAAAGTCAAATATATTAGCAAGAAAATAAAATGCTTTAGTTAAATTTGTAGACTCTTGTTGAAGAACTCTAAAGATAATTTATCAAATGATTTCGATTAATTTGCTTTTATATTTGTGTAATAAGAAATATTTTAGTGAAGAAAAACTATGCTATTATTTACCGAACAATAAATTAAGTGCCATATTCGCAATAACGTGTTATCAAAGCACGTTGTGCTTCGATATTCGTCTTCATATTTTGCATTTTTAAATTCAACTAGTTCAAATCTAAAGTTGCCCTAGAACTACTTTTTAGAAGACATCGGAGAAAACAGCTAAAGTATTTTTATATTTTTAGTTCTGGTCGAGTTTTAACTAAAAAAGTATTTTGTACATTATGTAAAAAATATCGCATACAAAAACAGCCTTCAACATCTCTTTCCATAGAATTTTAATTTTCTTTTAAAAGCAATGGAAATTCTTTAGAAATAAGTAATTTTAGGAAGTATTTTAAAACAGTAAAATATCGTGAAGCCTGACCCTATGTTATTAATTCTTTTAAAAATAAATTAACGAATTTTCCTGTAAAATTTTGTGGTACCTTGAAGTAACAGTTGGTAGCAACGGGCGTTATTTTCTATATCTTTCGAGAGTTTGGTTTGTTTACTTGGACGCAAAATATATCGATTGGTTTCAGTGTTTCGGCATTCGTTTTTTTAGTTAGCCAATCTACACGAGCAGAAATTGTTCAGTTGCTTTAGAGAAAAATGTTTCTTGCCTTTTTAGGGTTCTGTACCTCAAGAGAAAAAAACATAAATCTTATAAGATTACTCAAGCGAAATTTGGGATAGTGTGGGATTTTGGTGATGCGCAAATATTCCGATAGTCAAAATTTATGAAATATTATAATATTTTATTTTTAAAAGGGGTGAATCGAGCCCCCACAAAGAAATTTTTTTTTCTTGAATCGGGCTACTTTTAAGAACCTCAAAAAATTTTTTAAATGAATTGGTTTTAAATTTATAGCTCAAAATGTGCGAAAAAAGAGTGTACCTTCTAGGATTCTAAAGCTAAAATTTTGATATTACTAAGGTTAGTTGTTATTGACTCATAGTTTACAGGAAAACTGCCACTTTTTTGTTAGTCTAATAGTTACTGAAAAAAATAATATTAAGTTAAATTCTGTGTCGGTTGTTTTGTCGATTTGATTGTTTTTTAGTAATGGTTTTGGAAATGAATGTAAGTAAATATAATTATTCTTCTATTTGTAAAGCGTCAGGTAGGTACATAACTACTTTAAACTTGTAAAATTCTGGTATGGAACCCTCATTGCGCGAGATCGATTCGCACTTGACTGCTTTTTTCAGATAACTTAAATTGTACAAATCAAATGGCATAGTGTAATTCATGAGTAATTTGTAAAACGAAGTTGTTACATGAGTGATGATTATTTCAGATATGCCTAACTTTTATTTTAAGGAAAGCCTTTTTGTGGCTTTTTAAAAATGATTGTATTAAATATCATTCAACATTTTCTGATAAGAATTTAGGGTGGATAAAATACAGAGTTGTCCAAGGAAAACGAAGCAAGCTGCTTTTGGATTTCTTATCAATATGTTCGAAACATCCGCTGGACAGGTAAGTTTTATTTTCGAGGGAGCAGCATTTATGTGCATGTATGCACATATTTATTTATTACCCCTAAAATTTAAAATTAGAAAGAGGATCGAATAGCACCTCATTTTAAAACTTATTTCAACATTTTTCCAAAGCTACCCAACTTTTTTAATTTGACTCGCTAGTTCTCAAGAAATTGTGCCTCAAACTTGAAAGTTCGAGTTTTTATTTCTTGCATAAATAGCATAAAAGTTTTGAATACATTGTGATTTTATTATTACAATAATCTCTTATATATTACATAATTATTGCAGTAAATCTTGCCCTCATCTAAGTAGCTTTGTTTCATATGTTACAATCGAAGTACGTAGTACGTTGTAATTTTCTTTTCTTTTCTTTTACCTCCATAAGACTGATATGAACTTAAATATTTTTGGCAATGCTTGTATTGTATTATGCGATATCCATGTTAAAAAGTTTCCTTTTAAAATCTTGTTCAATTATAACAATAATATATAATTTAATGTTCTAAAGTATTTATCAACAAAGTGGCAATTGCGTTTCTAAATAAATTGAAAGGTGATTTAGTAAGCGTGTATTATGCACCCATAGTTAGCTCGATTAAGTTCGTTGTGGTCTAAATCAGAATTACATTATTCTGGAACATTTTCTTCAACTGTTTATAGGAAAGGCAGACATTTCCAACAAAGCTTACTCTTCTAGAAATTTGTCTTTCTGATTGGCACTGGCCATCAACTCCATCGATTTCTTTGTTTGACAATGGACACTTTTCAGCTGTGCAATTAATTTTCTTTTCCTCAAAGTACAAAAAAAGAATTATATTTTTATTTGTGTTTTAATACTACTTAATTCTAAAAAAAGTTTGCTTTCGATAATATTGAAACTGATAGATTTTCTATTTACTTGCTTCTAAATTAATTTTTTAAGCAACAATATACAATTGAAAAACTTCATATTAACAATATGATATAAAAAAAGTTCAAGAATAGTGAAGTAACCGAGTAGTAACTGCTATTTTTAACTATTATAGCATTTATGGAAATTCGGAAGTAAATTTCTTTTATTAAGAGGAAAAATTGGCGGGGATACGAAATGTTGACATTGTTTTTTTAATCATATTTTATTATAAACCTGTCTTTCATTAACTATTCTAAATTCTAAGATTCTCAAATAAGTATTAGCTTTATGTAGTGATTCAGATTTGATATTAGAAAAAGACTACTCAAATGCATATAATAGCATACATTTTTTATTTGTTAGTACTCTTTTTAAACTGTACGCGAGCAATAATAAATGCATCTTTGGTGTTAATATTACGAAATTATCTTTTATTCCAGCCCTAATTGATCTATTATACAAACAGACATGTAAAAACTTAAAAAAAAAATTGAAAAGCTGACCGCTTTATTTCCTATAAACATACTTCGTAGAAAAAATCATTAAACAGAACACCTATTGTTATTTATTCACAATTGTTAAGATTTCAGTTCATTATATTATTATAATTTTGTGTGACTAATAACTGGTTTTTATACTTTTTAGGCGTCATGAATAGTTTTAAAAATAATAATGATGTACATAAGGTTCCAAAAATACAAGTGTGTTTGTTTAGTGTATTGTTAAGACTAAGTGATATTCTAATAGTATATATTATTTAGATCCTTAAAAACAGTTTCATCATAAGGCTATTTACGAATCACTATATACACCTAAACCTCTTTTTATGCTATAAACAAGTTCCTAAAAAATACGCATAATTAGAATTCGAGTAAAAGGATTTACTGACTCCAATTTCTATTCTTAAAATTTTCTTAAATTACGGATTTTTTCTTAAATTTGATTTTAGTTTGGTTGCGTAACTCCGAATTCGCGTAGAAAGAGGTTTAGATGTATTACAAACTGTATTATAATTCATTTTATCATTTAAATTAATAAATTGTTCGTAAGTTCGACATAGTTCGGCTGAAGTATTTGAGAAGAAATTTTTATTGGATAAGAGCAATCAGCGTTTTTCGTAAGCGTCCATTATATAAAATATAAAACATAAATATGACAATACAAAATATACGAAAATATTTTAGCTTAAAGTATCCGATAGTGTATAACATCAAAAATTCCATTTTGATGTTCATATATGTAGAAGCTTACCATTAAGAATCCTTTTTAAAATGATTTTAAAATAGTGTATTATATCTTACAAGCGTTCGTTTTTGTAAAATATTCGTTTATTGAGTTCACTTAAAAATGATTCTAACACTATTTTAGTTAATCAGTACATAATCACTTTAATCGAAGTTTATAAGTTGTTTCATTAAAGGAATATTTTGTGCTTATTTTTTTTTAATTAGTTCACAAGTTTAAAGTAAATCAAATCATATCCTTGAGTTCACGGGACTTTCCTTTATATTTTTAATATAATATAAGTGTATACAGGGTCACTGACAGTAAATCAATGCTGCATTGCAATAAAATGAGGGTGGAAATGATTTTGGGTTCCAGTCATCTTTGGAAAAATTTCACGCTCTGTACAGTGTACAGTGTACATTGTGTAGATGGAACAGAAAGCTATTTTCCATTGATTTGAGAGTTATTGTACTTGTAAAAACAAATTTAAATTGAAAATGATAATTTAAAAAATCCTAAATAATAAGCAGTTTCTATTACGGATAGTACAAAGGTTTTTATATTGAATTAGTGTGGCCTGTTATGTAGGTAGTTATTTATGAAAATCGTACTTGATCTTTATTGCAAAAATACTCCGAGATTTCCTCCTAGAAGAGGAAATCTATAAAGCAAGGTTCTAATTAAAAGTAAGTGAAATATGAAATATTAAACATAGTTATATGAAAGGTCAGAATCAATTAAAAATATTCTGCGAAGTGTAACCGTTGTCGAGATATCGTGTTAAAAAGCGAACTTTTTCTAAAAGAACTTTTATTATTCCTTACGTATAGTTAAGTCGATTCGAAATATCCGAATCGGATTACCCAACACCTTGTATACAGTCATGCTTTGTATTGTATTTAATAATTTTGGAAAAATCGGCCTAATACAATAATTTTTGAATTTTATTATTATTATTGTTAAAGAGAGTATAATTTTTTACTTGTATTTTTTAAATTGTACAGTTCCTTAATTCATATTATTTTGTCTGTAAACTTTTACAGCTATAGAGAAGATTTACACATTATTTTAATTTTGTTATTTAAAAACAAACTTTGTTGTAAAATCCTACAAATAGTAAGGATGAGGATCCCGTGAGTCAAAGAGAGTGAAGGGCAAGTAATGGCTATATCGTGTTTTTTATACTTGAAAAAAATATTTTTATTATATATATTATTTCTGTAGTCGTAGGTACTACTCTGATTATGCTTCTAAATAAAATATTAATAAACTCATTCGGAACCCATTACGGTTCGATTTAAGAAATTATTTTAAATAGTTTCGTATATGAAACGACGCGACGAGTATTAGGACGCACTATAACAAAACTGACTATCTTATTATTAGTTTCTAACTAAAAAATTGCAATATGTTAATTAAAGTAAAAGAGAAAATTCAATATTTGCTAATTACTACAATATAGAAAACAAATTGAAAAGAAATTGCAAAATATTGAAAAATGTATATTTTGTTTTTTGTTAGCTCACAGATTTAAATTTTGGTTTTATTGAAACTATTTATCAACAGATAAAATATCTAAGGAAAGCGAGACTAATAATAATACAATTAGGTTTTATTTCACGCATTAATTAATTTTATTTTTACCTTACGACTCAAAGATTGTTTTAAAATTAACAGCTCTAAATTCTATATATATTATGAGTAACTATGTTGTTTATTTCATCGTATTAATTTATCGAGTATCCCTTAAAAAAACAGAAAGTTACAAGAATCATCGTTTCCAAAATGATCTCATGAAAAATTGTAATTTATAATTTTTTTGTTTCAAAATCAAGTCCATACCTAAAACTATTTTCTTTTCGTATTACTGTTTCTAGGCATGTATTGATTTCGGATTCTTTCTAGTTTCAATTACATAACTTTTGAACAAAAAATCTTCTACATGAAAAATCTGAAATATTTTAAAGGAGGCCATAGCCTCCTGAATTTAGTGTCCTGCTGGAAAAGAAAGTGCCACCATCTAGTTTTAACTCAAATCAATCTTATGAAATTAGTTTAATTACTAAGAAAGGTCGATTGAAACTCAACGCGTCACGCTAGAACAATAAAAAAAAAAGATTTAAGAAACGCAGGCGGCGAAAACGCATACGATGGCAGAGGTTAGCGCCTTCAGTCGGATAAGCCGCACTTATGCTCCACCTGCTCGTTCCGTAACATACCGACTAACATTTTTGGAAAAGTTTATGCAGGCATTCACATACCTATATATATAGAAATGTATACCTATATATGTATACGGCGGTATATATATCATTTCAAAGCACGCCAGCAAAACAACGATTCCAGAAAACCAGAATCCCCAGAACGTACTATAGACTATAGAGGTATGGTACAGGGTGTGTACGTTTGCCAGGCCCGAAGCCCACAAGCGCAAGGCGATAGGTCCACAAGGAAAACAGAGCTATTTATATACATACTCTGCAAGGATATTGTACGCGACGCCAGCATAGATTATGCTATAGCTATGGCAAAGCAGCGTGGACGACGTCAGTGCCGTTCGTTCTGAACTCACACTTTCCCTATTCACTTCACAATGCCATGCCATGCCATGCCATGCCAGGCCATGCGACTCATGCTCCGCTTTTGGCCTTCCACTCTTCACGCCGCCTGGAGTTGCTGATGTTCTGATCACTTCTGCCCATTACACCCATGAAAACTGTCCCGGGTCCCGTCCCGGGTCCCGCTCCCGGATACGGGGCGCCCTACTACTCACCCGCTCCCGGCTGTGAACAATCAAAGCCACAACACCCACAGCGCTGCCGGTGTACCTTTTCCTTTGCCACTACTGCCAGAGATCTGCCAATTGCCAAAGAAAAGCTCGGGCGAGCAAGGAAATCCGAATGTCTCCTTGTTGGCGCCGCAACGAGAAAATTTAACCTGTCGTGATTTTGTTTTGCAGCGAAAATTAGACTCCGCTACTACCGTGTATAAGTATATATGTATGCTTTCATCTCACCCTGTATGTCGATAGATATACACAGAAGAGGAATGTGCAAAATTGCCTGCACAAATTATTTTAAATTTTTTAGCCACCCGTCGGTGAGCATCACGTTGTCTGGACAACTAAAACCTTACTCCGGAAAATATATATATGGTGGCCCATTATGTTTGATTAAGAATTTGTCAAACTGAAAATATCAGCGAGCAAATTAGATCGGAATTAAATTCTACATTCATACATACAAAAATTTAACTCTGTACCACCTCCTATTAGTTAAAACTTATGACAATAAGCATAAAAATGCTACCAATAAGTTTTATTTATCCATAGCCAGAATATACTAATCGTCTGAAATTTCTAACTAAACCTAATTTTAAATCTAATTAACGACGTCGAACTTGATTTCGTTGACTACCATTGGTTTTCGCGGTGTATAAATCCATCAACGACGCTGAACGGGCTAGACAATAGCGTAGATTATTTTCTCCGAAATGTTTTTGCATTTTAAAAAATCTAGTTAAAATCTAACATATATTTTGTTAATTAAGTCCAAAGTAATATAATTGGAATCGGTTTGGCTAATCCTACTGTATGGTTCGAATCGATTAAATTTAGTGTACCTAAAACGATTGACCAATATTTTTTAGAAGGTAAAGCATTCATAGAATATCGACTAGAAAATGTGTGTGGATATAGCCACTTTAACAAAAGCTAAACTGTCTTAAAGCCAAAATGTTCGGCTTTCGGCATACGTGATAAGTAAAATATGAGGAAGGGCAAAGGCAGTTAACGGGTGTGAATCTAGACACCGCGCCAGTAGGATTGTCAACCAATACGAAATTCTGAATGCAGAAAATATTGTTTTTTTTTAGCAGAGAGCAAAATTCTGGAAAGCCTCTGAGTAATAAAAAAGCTAGTCGCCTCGCCATCGTTTGAAGTTGAAGGTTCGAGTTAAACAGACATCCTGTGGCGAATTATACCTTTTACGATGTCATGTTCTGGTCTGCCCTTATATACATACGTATATCCACAGGGCATAGAGCAGAGCACAGGCTGCCATGGCACGGCAGGCACACTCAGCACTCCTGCTTACCCACAGAACGACTCCTCCATGCTCCATGTGCCAGACCCCCCACCTATTCGCAGTATAATCCCGCACGAGGATTTTTATATATCAGTATACGTACGTATGTATATCCTTCATGTCACTGGGTACTTTTAGAGCTGGGCTAAGTGACATGCTGTTTATTGTTGAAGGGTGTTAAAATGTGGTGTGTGGCGCTATAATATCCATGTGTTTCCAACACGAACACATTCAAACCTAAAGTATCGAACAAGGGCTGGGGATGGTCGCTGTGTCCATACAGAAAAGAAGAAAAAAAAATCGGGTTTCGTTAGATGTGGCCTTAGTGGTAATTGCGGGGCGCGCGTCTATATCCTATACCTATGCATAGACGGGTAAATAAATGTGCCAAAGTATGTGGGCGACGTTTGACATCAAATTGGCCGGAGCGGGGTGGAGGTGGAGGTCTTCTGCTAGTGCTGCTGCTGCTCCTGCTGGAGTCTTACTTTTTACAGGTTATATTTCTTTGTCTATTTAAATGCCTGGGCCTTATTTATGAAACTTGCGCTGTGTCTGAAAAACCGACGAAGGGACCTTCAGCCTCAATTAAGGCTGGCTCTGGCGGGTTGTGGCATGCCCACCGAAAGTGTTATCCGCCTGACCATCCCTCACCCACCGCCTTATTTTCACCTAATCAACGAAAGCTTAAGGATCAGAGCAGAGATGAAAAAGTCTTAACACTACACCCTCTGGGCATTCTAACGCTATTGTGGGGGGGTAAGCATGAGTTCTCGCCAATGTTGTTGTTGTTGTTGGCGCTGCCCTAAGCTTGGCTCTTGTCCTTTACGATTCCTACCACAGCGTCACCATAAGGTGATGCTCTTGATAACAGCTTTCCAAACTATGGCTCTGGGAATATCGTAAAGCACACTCTTGCATCCTTCATAGGGATAGGGACTGTATGTATAGATGTCGGTGTCGTTATAGTCCTGGTCGTGCGAACCACCGAGGCACCCAACGGCATACCGTGCGAGATTTGTCCTGTTCGTGTCAGTTGCTCCCGTTGCTGCTAGTTCCTATCCGGTTTTAGATATTGAGAGAAATAACTGTACTTATATATACGTACTATACCTCTCTGCATGACCTAGAGATATAGCCAGTCGCCTACCTATATTTCAGTTGGCACTCTAGACTCATGGTTCAAAGTGCCGCTATGTCGTGCTTACAGCTTTTGTTGCTTTGTTTTGTTATCCTGCGCGTGCTTCCTCGTCGTCACAGTCATACTCTCCCACACCTTGGACCATTTTTATTCATTCTCTCTTCCGTTCTCTTTTGTCGTTATCGTTGAGTCGAAAGCTCACCGTTGTTGTTTTTCATTTTAAAAATGCCACTTCCATTCGCAGCCGAAGTCGTGGGAGACCAGCACGGGTTTTGCCATTCCATAGGACGACCGACGATAGAAGATCTAAAGCTTTTCGGCAGGCGACGTGTCGTCGTTAGTCTAAAGGACGACAGCTTGTTACGAGGGCATGATATCGGCAGGTCTTCGACATTAATTCGTTGCAGTACCGATTATATTTTTATATTCGAAAGAGTGATCATACGCAGGCATCAATATAACAAATATAATTATTAACAGACATATACGGTTCGCAGATTTTCAATAATGCACGTATAAATGCAGCCGGTATTAGTAAACTTTTATACATATTGGACTCTCTGACTATCTCGGAAAGGTGCAAGGATAATACAATTGTGTCGTTGAATTAAATCAGTGGATAGAAATTCATGGATTCAAATTTTCCATAGTGGTCCCTAACATAGTGTTTTTTCTAGTTAGTTTCTAAAATGTAACTTCTGAGATATTAAAAACTCCGCATATTTCAATATGACAGCCAAACGGGATAAGGATTATACTAAAAACAAGAGTTTAGCAGGTAATTTAACACCATTGACTAATAAATCCTCGTGTGACACTACCTCGCCTACGACGTCTATATCTAACAACTATCTATAGTGTGGATTAAGTTTTTTGAATAGCCTTCTTCGTCTGAATTATGATATGTTCGGTTTTAGTTGAATCGTTTTTAAGGCAAGTCGCACGTACGTTAAACCAAAATTAAGCCCGATATATAGCCACTCATTTTTTCATTGTTATCAGCAAAGACCTACTGGACACTCTTCTCTGGACAAAATCCAAATATGCAAATTAAGGTGAACCTGGTTTTTACTGATTTCACTGCTGTTCCTTTTCTGAAACTGCGCTAACAAAGGCGTTTTTAATATCCTACAGCTGTTAATAAGTGACTCTAGAAATAATAAAAATGTTAAATTTCCAATTATTTATAAATATTTAAAAATCTTGTTTTCTATACTGCAAATTTATAGTACACTACTTTACTTTAAGCACACACTAATCAAAAAAAAATCAGTGGCATCTCTAATAGTCACAATAAGTGCGTGATATAATTTCGTCTGGTAATTCTGAAAATATAATTTCTTTCCTAAATTTGCAGAAATACACATGTTAAAAAGGGAATATATAGTCTGTATATTAATTTGTGATCTCGCTTTGATTTTACATAGCAGATTTATTATGTACATCTTCTATTAACTTATAGCACAATGATCTTATAAATCTGTGCAATAACTTCGATGTTAAGATTTTCAGATCAAACAAAGACTGCGAGCTTTCGTCTAGTATCATGCAAAATTTCAACACCTTGGACATATTTTTACCACTTTACCTGCATTTTGCCACTGACATGTGCGTTCAGTGCATCTTTTGTTATACATCTATTGTCTAAGCAAGACTTAACACAAAAAAGAATTTTTCAAGCAATAAATGTAGATTTTGCGGTAGAACACTTTGATTATATTCAGTTTTTTTTCCGTTGTCCGCCCACGAAAATTCTTACATATACATTTTTAAAGAATAAATAAATTATTGAAAGTTCATCAAAACTTTTTTAGCACGATTTTTTAGATACTATAAATTAGTTTTTAATATCGAAAGTAAGGAGGGAGAAAAAACACCAAAGTTTTGAATATAAAGCCGATATTGGTTACTATTTCAATAATTTGAAGAAAAAACTTTTTTTAAATTTAAAATGGTGAAAATCTCGGTAAAACTAAACTAAAACTTAAAAAGAAAGTCATATGCAGTATTTATATATATCACAGTTTTATATAATATTTTGAAAACTAACAAAATATCGTGGTAAGGCTCAAATTACAACTCAAGTTATCAACTATTATCTTTCAAAAGCTTGAAAGTTTCTTTCTTTTTAAAAAAAAGATAATAATTAATAAACAAACAATTGTTTGTAAAATAATATTGTTTTTTCACTTTCTCGAAGTAACGTTTTAGGCCACGTTCTGAATTTGTATAACCCTTCATTAATATTTTTAAAATTAGTCGGAAGTAAAACTATTGATTTTTTAATCTTACTTCGCCTGAGATTTTTTCAAACTGTTTTTTTTTTTTTAAATAGTATTTTTAAGATCATCTATTGTAGTTTAGAATAAAACTGCATATATAAACGATTTAAATAATGACATCTGTTTTTTAATTTTCTGCCTATCTATCTATTGCTAAATTTCCACTTTCTAACTCTGCCGTGAATAGTTTAGCGTGCTATAAGAGTTGTAAAATACCTAAAAAGGGAAAAATATTCGTATATAAATCATATATAAAAATTCTTTTGAATAAACCTAATAAATTTAATAAAAATATCAATTATTTCTTGGTTAATAATATACTATACGAACATGAAAAAATAATGGAACAACTACTTAAGAATACATCATTGATTTCGCAACATTAAAATAATTATTATGGTAAAAATTGTGAATTGTATTTGAAAATTATATATGTTTTTTGGCTTACACAGTTTCGTTTAACACGGCTTTTATATAACATGGTACAAAATTTTATACTATACAAGTTTTAGCTGTATAAATAAATTTGTCCCGCACAATCCTAACTAATATCTATGCACTAAAAATTTACAAAAGTTCTTATAAATGATTAGTTTTTATTGTTTCTTTTAAAAACATATAGGTTTTAACACAAATTATATTGCTTTTTTTTCAAAGGTATTCAGCCCTAAACTTCCAAATTTCCTCTTTTTTGAAATTCTATTGCCATTAGGCAAAATATAAATGTAATCACAATTCTGCGCACGCATTTTTTACACCTCTGCAAATTCCCAAGTGTTGACGAACTGCCGCATTGCCAATTTTCTTTTATGAAAAAACTTTTTAAGGAAACAATTAAGAAACAGGCCTTGAGCAGAACAAAACCAGAAAAAGCGTCATTATTGCGTGAACTAAAGAAACCTATAACTAATCAAAATATTTTTTTATTTGAATAGCTCCTACTTCATTTGAAGCTTTTAGTTTTGTTTACCCAAAAAAGCTCAACTGCATTCTTTTAGGACTACAATTTTTTATCCTTCTTGGCATTTAGCTGCGCTCGGAATTGCTTCGTAAAAAATAATAGCATGGCCAGAAATCCATTGGAGTTTGAGGCTTAGTCGAGAACTTCCTTAAAAATTTTGATGTATTGAAACCCACATTTGTTATGAAACTTAAATATAAGAATGTGTTTATGTTTATTTTAAGTACGGATAATATAGATGAAGTTTTTTTTTCATTTCCCATATCTAGAGAAGTTTGTTAAATCTTCATATTAGTAAAAAATTAATATCCGTACACTTTTGGGAGAAATCTGATATTTAGTAATATTATAAAGCTTTTTGTTTGAATAACGAACTATATAAAATGAAATTACTAATATATCAATAAAAGTACTAATTTACAGATTAATATAAATAAAATGGAGGCATTGAAAAATTATAAATGTACAGAATAAGTTTAAAAAAAAACAAACTATTTGCAGCGAATCACCACTTTTTTAAAAACTTTACATCTGAGCTCAAATACATTATATATACAGCTTGCTAGAAAAATGTTTATGCCATAATGCAAAACAATAAATAATTGTAGTTTTTTTAAATAACTTATATTATTTATAAAAACAAACTTGCTTAATTTCACCATAAATCTAAAAAAATTAAAAGACCTAACCAAATCAATAGATTCTATTATCCTACCAGATAGGAAACTTCATAGGAGTCAAATTATAATACAATATTTTGAGGATGTATTTTTGAAGAGGGAAAGTATAATTTACAATATAAGCGTATGCCGTGACCTAAAAATTTTTTCAAATTATTAGAGTACTTCTGTACTTTGTAGCATTTAAAAAAAAATTTAATATTGACAAAACATGTAGTGATGATATGGAGATCTCAACAAAATATTAATAAATGCTATACATTTCCCAAACGACGTTATTATTCACAAATTTGTGGTTGCCCTTCCTTTCCTTTGTTATATAAAATATATATAAATTTATAAGTCCTTAGAATTTGTGATGCACAGATTTTCAATTTCTCGAAAAGTTGCAAGAAAGCAAATTGTTTTTATTTATTTATTTTAACACTAGAACTACTGTACCAGTCAGAATGACTGGTAATACATTTTTTCTTTTAACTAAAATGTACTGTTAATATTGATGAGTATTTTTGTTATGAATACATTATAAAGATTTCATTATTAAAAAAAAAAAAACAACTGCTTTTAAAAAAATGTCTTCCTATTTGTGTAATCCACTCGTGATATTTAGAAAAACAAATGTAAGTTTTTTTCGGTAGTTCTACAGTTAAAATAAAAAGATATTGCACTCAAAATTTAACAAATATAGAAATATGAAGGATATTTGTTTAAAACTTTTTCTTTTTGGAAATAATATGATAACTCAAAATAGCTTAATACAAATCTTGATTTTAGTTCAAATTATGTAGCCTTGATGTTTAACTTATAGGACAAATTCAGAAAAACAAACACTTAAAATAGAAAGATTTTCTTGTTTTAATTAAAGTAGAGTTGGATGTACTTCATGCAAGATAAAACTATAATTGTTATATTTCGATTTGATCTGCCTTTAAACAGATAATTCGATCGTTCTGAAATATAAATCTATACGCACTGGTAATTTTTGTACTGCATGAAAGTGAAGAAAATAAATTTTTTATTATGTCTAATAGTTTAAAGTATTTAAAATAAACGCCTATAAAACTACAAAAATATAATTTACACATTGGAATTTAATACAAACAATGATCTCGTACGTACGTTACGTACTTTTATTTTTTCGGCGATATCGTATTTGAATCTCAATGCGAACAAAAAACGTATATATTATTTTAATTTGATTTTCAAATTTTATTAGATATAGAAAACAATGAAATTCAAATTTTATAATTGCGGTGAAATTTAAAGGTGCTGTAAAAATCCTTTTTTATATTATTTTTATAATTTCTATATATTTTCCAAAGTGTTCAAAATGTTCTTATATGCCTTATTATTAATAACAATATTTCTCCGTTCTGCTTTTCTTCTACTTTGTAAATTGACCGATTTTTTTAATGGCTAGAGCTTCTGTTGTAGTTAAATTTGTAGAATTATAATTCGGTGAAATTGAAAACACGTAGTAGAATTTAAAAGCACGTTTATTATGTAAAACGCTCAAATCAAGCAGTCTTTATTAAAGTTGACATAAAAATGTAGAAAATTCTGATATTAGAATACTGTAATTCTCGTATATTATAATAAATAAATCTTATTAAATGATACGAGTGTATTTTTTAAAGACAAAGAAGAATAAACTTAAATTCAACAACAAGAACTCTATGAAAAACTATAAAAAATCATAAATCTGTTTCAATTTCTTGAAAGTGATTTAAGAAGCTTTAAAATGTGCATATACCATTTAAATATAATTTGTTTTCATACGCATTACAACACTTTTTTAATTTTTATCTCAACCTGTAAAGTATATAGCGAAAGGAGTATGATAAAAATGGAGTTATATTCTTTTCTGAGCGGCTCTTGACTGAGCTCTCAGAAATAAACAAAAGTGATAAAAACGTGTTAGTCGTAGGTCCCATGGGAATTGAGATAATGGTATAGACAATTTCTCCATAAGATTATGTATATCCCTTTGTTAGAAAAGCTTGAATAGTTTTAATAGTTTTCTTAAGTAAAGTAACAAATAGCTAAATGTAGAAACAGAGAAATAGACAAAAACGTATGGCCTATAATTTTAATTGACCAAAAAATTATTTAATGGCAAAGGCTTTTAAAAAATTCATCTAAATGATTTGGCATAATGAGGTAACAAACAAAAACGGGCAGACAGACAAAAAAGTTAGTCAAAGTCAAAATATTCAACAACAAAAGTGCCACATAAAAATAAGTGCATTGGCTTATGCAAGAATGATTAGAAATAAAAACAAACAGATAAATCCAAAAGCAATTATTTTAGTTTTTAAATAGTCCAATCAATGTTCTATAGGTAAGGATCGTAAAAAGTTTTATTTATAACAGAAGATGATAGCATAAAAAAATACATTTATATTTACTTTTATTTACATCATTCTTGTGCGTTTAGTAGTTTTCTAGAAAGACACTTGGAAAATTATCAAGCTGTCGACCAACTGCTGTTAATATAATTCAAACTAAAATCAGAGATAGTCAATAAAATCGACTCAGTGTGATAGGTTATGGACTCTATATTCATAATGGAGTTTTTTTACAAAGATCTAATTCATATATTTAAGAACTTTGGCCAACATAAATCTGTAAAGATATATTTCCAGGATTTGGAATAACGTCAACAACATCCCCAAGTTCCAAAAATATTGGTTTTGTTTCTTCAACGCAAAGTGTGAGTTCGAGTCAAGAGAGTCTGAAGCGAACAAACAAACCGTTAATGGAAAAGAGGAGGCGGGCTAGAATCAATCAGAGTCTGGCGATATTAAAAGCACTTATTTTAGAATCGACTAAAGCGAATACCAAAGGTGCAGATGGGCAAGCTAAACATACTAAACTTGAAAAGGCTGACATTTTAGAGCTTACTGTAAGGCACTTTCAGAGACATCGAAACTTGGATGATCCGGGTCTGTTAACGAATAAAATTCAAAAGAGCATATAATTTTATTATATGATTTTACAGCTGTGAACAAATATCGAGCAGGTTATACAGATTGCGCTCGAGAGGTAGCGAGATATTTAGCTACACCTGAACCTCCTCCCTTGCCCAGTTTACCTACGCTGTCGGACCCGGGCTCAAAAGCTAGACTCTTGCGGCATCTAGATCAATGCATAGCTGAAATTGATATTGAAATATGTCCTCACTCAACATACGCCGACAGTCCTTCCAGTAGTTGCTTCGAAGTGAATTGCTCGAAGAAACAGTAAGTGGTCAATAGTAGTACATAATAACCCCTATCATAATTTTCAAAAATCCTTTTAAAGGCAAGACGACAATTCCATGGATTATAGCAGCCAGGACTCAAATCCTCTTGACTTTAGTAAAAACACTCGTGATCCTTTAGATCAACGCAACAGCCAACCCATATCCTCCACATCAGAACATTTCATTAACGCACAAGTTGGTTTTAATTAAATTACATAGTACAGAACGGCTATAAATAAAAACTCGTTCAATACAACTTTCAGGATGAAAACAACAATCGTGGAATTGAAGAAAGTCCTGCCAGGCGAAGCCTAGATGAAGTAGTGTCGACAAATCAAGAAACGACTTCTTCGAATTTACATGATGGAAACTGCCACCCGCTTCCTTCAACAGAAGTGGACACTCGGAAAAAGGTTGTAACTATACAAAAGTTCGTAATATCCAATTTTTTTTTATAAAAATTATATTTCCAGGGAACTGGGAGTTTATCTGAAGGTTACCGACCACACAAAATGGGGGACAGTTCAAATGTCCTTGTGCTTCCACCTCATTATATGCAATTAGCCGCTGCACTTGGCCTAAACACCCAATCAATGGTTGATTCTACATCGAGTCGGAGCAACATCGACCGGCTGGCAGAATTGAATGGTACGCAGCAGCAATTCTTAACCACGCTAAACAAGGATGTAAACGCTCCTAGTGCTCAAGATGAAAAAAGCACTCCACTAACTGAAAGATCTATAGATCATGCTGAGAAGAGCAGCAATGTGATTACCTCACATCAAGTGGAAAAATCATCATCTGAGAAAAAGTTTGGTGATCTTCACAATTATGAAAACCATCCGGAAAAAGTTAAGAGAGTAGATGTGCAAGATGCAGAAAATTTCAATGATATGAATGATCAAAACCAGAACAATCAAAATATTTTGAATCAGCAGGCTGAGGCTAGAAATGGGGACGAAAATATGTGGCGCCCTTGGTAGGACAGCTTTCTTTTCCGATTATTTTTACTAAATGCAATTTTCGTTGGCCATATTGTTGAAAAAAATTTTTTTGTTGTAATTAGTTTTCATAGATCTATAATTTTATTTTTTATTGTTGTCAGATAGCTAAACGGCTATCAGAATTTTAGAAATATTCTTTAGACAATTTAATTTATCTGCTTCTAAGAAAACATTTCAGAGAGCCTTAATGCACTGGGAAAAAAGAAACAAATAACGTCGCATCTTCAGCTTTTGAAATTGCAAATCAACTTGTGCCAAAGTGTAAGCAATCAGTTTTATTTCTGTTACTTTATTTTTCGTTCAATCTACCCCATCCCACTTGATTTCCATTAAATGGTGCATTTAAAGATGATTTAATTGTCAAAAAAAGTATATATATATATATTATACAATAAAATCTTTCAATGCGAAGAATACGCCTTTATATTTATTTCACGATATCATATAAAAGTTTTCCGTATATATAAAATCAACAGGTTTGGTTATTGATGTATTTTATTATAAATGATTTTAATGTGCTTTAAATATTTTTATAAATATAAATTAATTATAAAATGTAAAAAAAAACAGAATAAGTAATTGTGTAAACATGAATTACTTTAACTTGAAGTTTGCGTTTAAGGACTTTCTGGGGGCAGACTGTCGCTGCCTTGCTAAAAAACTTTGACCCTGACCCATCAACACTGCTAATTTAGCGTCAACCGCATCCCTTTGGCAATTTAAACCAAATTTGTAAAACGCCGTCGCTATTAGTTTTTCTTCCATCGAACTCATTCCAGTTTTAGGTTCACTTTCGCATTCAGTGCCTTTTTCTAACAGGTTTGAATCTATTGCTAAAAAGAAAAACCACTATAAGAACTAATTTTTTATTATTTACATTACGTGATTACCATTAGCTACTCTCGGGTCCAAGCTTTTAATAACTTCTTTGGCTTTTTCAATGCACTTACGAAACTTTGCGTCGACGGTAATCAGTTCTTGCTCTCTGGAAGCTAAATTATTTTCAACTTGGGTCAATTTTGCCTGCAAGCTAGCTACTTGGGTATGCGTCTCATCCAGTTGAATTGCTGAAATTCAGACAGTAAGTTTAAAAAGTTGTTAATATAATATGCTCACCTTTCTGCTCATTAAGTTCGATAACCTGTTTAAGTTGTTTTGCTAATTCCGCTCTAGAAAAATACTTTTAAGCAAGATACTATCAGAATTGAAATTTACTAATTACTCCTTAAAATTTGGATCTCCACTTTGAGTAGCCTGTGTCAGCGATAAAATGCGTTCATTGGCTAATTTTAATTGTTCACGTAGGTTCTCATTTCTCTTATTTGAATCATCTAAAAGTTGCTGTAAATACAATATTATTTATTAAAATTGAAAATATAATATATGTGTTCTCTTGTCTTAATTACTTCAGAAAATTTAAAAACATTTACAGCTTTTTATCATTCACAGTATCACTCAACATCCACGATCAGTAAATCCCTTGTACATTTCAATAAAAATGAACTGATGGTAATTATTTTTTTGTACAGTAACCCACAATCAGAAAATGTTGATTGAATGCCAATTAAGCTTAACTAACTCGTATTTACGTAATAGGCTTTAAACCTTATTCTCAATTAGATTGAAAAGAATAATGTGCCCCGCTTAATCTCTGAAGGGTCACATGGTCCAAAATCTCGTAATCGGTCATTTGGTGTTCACCAACAAAATGGTTTATAATTCCAAGAATATGATTTTAAATGCTCAACAAATATTATAGTTTTATAAAGACATAAAAAATAAAATCTACAATAAATTTTATTATTAAGATTCCCAAAAAACAATTATTCGAGCAAAATATGAGCATTTGAAATCGACTGATATCCATGAAAACCCACGTGACCCGTCGAAAGTTAGCAAAGTTGTTAATTTATTCGTAGCTTTTCGAAGTTCCATACCTCCATGCCTCCATCTATCCTTCACAAATTTCATAGGAATAAGTTACATATTAATTTAAAAATGTTATATATAAACTAAAAGTCACATTTAGCCCGCTTCCGTTTCTCAATTTAAAAATATTTCTTTTAAAATTAGTTTTATATCTAAAGATGTTCCTACTTCGGATCAATTGGAACGAAAGACCAAGAATGGTTTAAATGTTGTAGGAGACTCAATACATGTTGGTGAATAAATTGGTTTTCTCCCTATTATGTAGGATATGATGAAAATGCTTACTTTTAGATTGCATTAGTTATGAATAAAACAAGCATGTTTGTTAAAGTGAGTAAACTATTTGCTCGAAGATTTTGTAAGTTTTAGGGCTTATTACATAATTACGTTATGAGACACGTAAAAGCTTAACTGTTTGGTTCGAATTTAAAAAGTTATCTCTTTATAGTTCCATTTATATAAGATAACAAATTATGACCGCGCCAACAAAATACGCAGTATTTATAGAAGTAGTATGTGTATATGTGTAGATAAAAGCATATAGAGATTTCAAATCCACACACGGAACCCCTTCGCCGGTTGTTTTTAAAAATCTTTTAAATAATATCACATATGTAGCTCTTTTCCTTTCCACTTCAAGTCAAAAGCTCCACAAGTCAATATCCAACCACTTTAAATACTTTTTACGATGAATGTACAAACGTTTCTATACACTATACCGAAATATTTCGTACCGTCTAAATTGAGCTGTTATAATACAATAAAGCTCATCTTCATCCAAAAATAAAGTCAAATCTTACTGTGAGTGCCGTTTGCCCTCCCTGGCCTTCACGAAGAGCCTTATTTTCTGCTTCGAGGTTTTCAATCTTTTCTTTCAATGCGGGTGAGAGCAATTCCTTTGAAACAGTATTTCCAGATTCTGAAAATGTATAATTATTATTTTATTACCGAAAAAAAATTCATCCAAACCTCCAGATGATCCTTGGGCACAACGAAGTTCATCTATTGTCTCCCGGAGTGTATCTCTTTCTGCAAGCAGACTTTCCTTCGCCCTTTGCAATGCAGTTACATTGCTCTCTAGGTTTTTATTTTCGAATTCCAATTTCACATTCTTGCTCATTTCATTGTCTAATTTTGCATGAAGTTCCTGGATCTATAAATGAAAAGAAACAATAATATTCAACTAATTTATAGAGGATTTCTAAGTACCTCTTTCTTATACAGATCCATTTGTCCTTTTAACGCTGAATACTTCTTACAATCTTCTTCGAATTGGGCGCTTTGTTGCAAATACTCTGCACTTCTTTCTTCAAGCATTTTCACTTGCTTTTTCAGATCATTGTGGTCTTCGAGCTTCTTTTTATATGTGGCCAGCTGAGCTTCACAAACCTTGAGTTTCTCATTGGCTTCACGAAGGATGTCCAATTCATCTTTTAACTGCGACACTTCACACGTACTTTGCTAGAATTTTCTAAAATTATTAATTTACTCAACTTAAATAGTATCTAGTATCTGACTGTTAAATCTTCCAATTTTTGCTGAAGCAATGCGATTTCTTTCTCCTGTTGTATAGTTTTAAGTTTCAAATCCTCGCGCGCTGTTTCGGCTTGAAGAAGCTCATCTTTGAGGTTATCTACCTGTCGACGCAGCTCATTGTATCGGGTTGAGCCTGGCTGAACAGGTCCAATTGATATTCCATCGTCACCGATTGTCACGTTCTGTTCTAACTTGCACACTTCCTTCTGCAGTTTTTGTACTTCATGCTGTAGGGAAGATTTTTCCTCTAGCAAAAATGCTATCTAGAAGAAGTGATAACTTATTCCCCGAATGAAGTGATTTCAATATCATCAATACTTGTTTTTCGGATTCGAAACACTTCTGTGCTAAAGCGTCCCTTTCCTCTTGTAGAATCTTTATATCGAAATTAGCTAAACTCAGGGAACTTCTGGAAGGCGATGCTCCTTGCCAAGCGTATTCCAAGTCTTGTAAGGCTTTCATTATGTTTTGCTGAAGTGATTCTTCCAACTCCATAATTTGAGTGATATAGTTTTGCTTCCCTGCGCAGTTCACTGCACACCCTAAAATTAGTTGTAGCAATCGTCCTAATTCCATCATATTATTTTTCTCTGCTATTTGCATTGCATCGGGGCGTGGAAAATCAACTAAATTTAAATTCAATACATCAGCATAATAATCGTATACTCCTTCGATGACCTTTTTCAAATTGCTCATTTTAAGTCTCCAGTTTGATCCGGCATCCAGTTTTATTTTCGTAAGCCAGACTTCTAAAGATTCAAACATAGGTAATTTTGCAATAGAGCAGACATTTTTATACCATTGAAAGTTTCCGGAGCAAATTGATTAAGGGCCTGGGCGAGTGCAACACCATCGCTAAGTTCTACTACATTCGAGTGCGGTGCACTTAAATTTAACACTTTGAACCACTCAATTAAGCTTTTACACATTTCGACTTTATCGGTATCCATTTTTGATGGAATTACTTAGTTTTCAAAATATTAAAAACAAATTAATAAAAGATAAATGAAAAAAAAACAGCGAAGTGATGACAAAACGCATCTAATCAGCTGTTTCTCGATACTCGAACTTGGAACAATAAAGGTATTTTTCGCATTAACCGTGACATCAAGTGTTCGAAAATTAGAAAGTGAAAGTGTTGAAAATTGAGATTCAGCAAAATGTGATACAAATTGGAGTGCACTTTTGAAAAAAATGACACTTCCCATTTCGCCTTTATTTGGTTTAATGCTAGCCATTGAAAACGGTTAAAGACCAATAATTGTTAATTAATTAATTATAATCTAAAACCTAAAATTATCTCTTGGAAACTTCCAGAGTTTTTGATTTATATTTTATCAAAATGATTATTAACTATGGAAAAGAAATTAAATGAGAAATAATAGTAATTAAAAATTCAAAAGGCTCGCTGTATAATCACTGTTTCATTTGAACATGAGTGTTATTCCTATTGAATTATTATGTTTTGGTACGCGAGCAATTTAATTTACCAGAAATCCCTGTTAATTTTTCATGTTGTCCCTTGAGGTAGCCACCTGGAATTGCTTCTAAAAAATTTTGGAGCATTGGCGAGTAAAAATGGCCTTTATACTAATCGATAAAAATAAGCGCCACTACCACTGAAACCTGGCATACTTCACACTGAAAATTAAACGGGTGAACTAAGGGAAATTTAAGATGCTGAATTCATTTCCTTGCGGAAGAACTCGAGTGCTATTTTCCGTATGTCAAAGAGGTACCCAAATTACTGCTTTTTGCAATATCGGAATGAATGAGGCCCGTTAAAACTGTAATCGACGCTTTCTACAAAGGCGTGCGACCGGAAATTAGTGTTGATCTTAATTCTGATCAATTCCGCATTCAATGTTTTGGGAAATTTGACGAATGTTTTGGGAAAATTTCTAAAAGCCATTTTGGAAACCACAGTGTACGGACGTGGTTTTAATTCGCAGTGTATGTTTTTTGCCAAAGTGTTGGTTTTTTGACGAAAATTAAATTGCCTAAGGGAAATCTTATAGGTAATTCTAAAAACTGTCAAGAAGTCGTCAAGTTAAAAGTTAAAGTTGCCATTTGTAATTGTTTGTAAAGAATTGTCGAGCACTTGTCAGTGAAGCGGTATGAATTTTATTATGGACAATAAGGAGTCAATTTCAAATCTTTTTATTGCATTTATTAATACCCGGGAAACTTGTGCAATTTCTGAAATCAGAGAAGCTTCTTGTTAGTGTCGTTTCGCAAAGACAATCCGACCAATTAGGACAGACCAATAGTGAATTATTCCAAGTGCTGATTCATGTACATATATGATGAATTTCTTCTTGCTGGCGTATTTCAAAAAGAAAAAATGAAAATCCGAGCTGGTAGGATGTAAATTACGATTCAAATTAAACATTCGGCAATATAATCCTTTATTTTACATATCACCATGGTGGCAGAGTACGCAGTGGGCGTACCCTTCTGATTACACTTCCGCCAACATTTTAAAATAGATAAAACACAATTAGATGAGACGAAAAAGCCTAAATGCGTTACAAGTGCCCTAATGTGTGTGATTTTAGATTGAAAACTAAAACAGTTTTTTATACCAACGATCGCGCCGGTGTGCATAGGGAAAACGGAGTAAGATGTAATTTTCAATCTCTAATCAGTTTTCTCTGTCAGTAAGAATTTGATTACTCTTGCGCAATTAGCCTTGTAAACACTAGGATTTTTCTAAAAACAAGCTGGCTCAGAGAAAACTGTTGACCCTCTCACAAATCCACCTTATCGATGATTCAATAAGTCCACTTTAAATAGAGAACTGCCTCGATGTAATGCTTATCAATTCTAGCATCCGGGTTCCACAAATGTCTAGTACTATTAAAAGCTCAAAAGCCCTGCAGCATGCAATGCCCTGATAACGACATCAAACTGTCTTATTTTTTAAATTAAAATGAAGAATGCCAATTGTTTGAACAATATCAGGAGGAAGGTGGTTTCACCAAATCGTTGAACAGAAGGAGCAATCACCAGAACAATTGTTGCTCGCTGATTTATTTAATTCCTAAAATGTTGAGTCAAAAGAAGATGCTGTAATAAGATCTTTTTTGTACGAGCTTGATTTGGGGTGATTAAATTTAGACGACGCACACATGACGTTTTTGGAAATACTATAAATTTTGCTCACAATCTCTTTTCATCTAGAGGCAGTATCAAAGCAATTTTTCCAGGAAATTTTGGAACATGCTTTATTAAATTAATTACAATATCAAGTTTTGTTGATAGGATGTTTATTTTTATTATTTCTAAGCTCGTTTCCCTCAATTTTTGAAGCCAAAAAAGAACTACCTCTGAATTAGTTAGTTGTTGTTAAAAGACCCTGGTCCTACTGGAAATCGACTTTTGGTCAACTACTTGTACATAAAATTTAATATGTAGGTAAGAGTGCGGCAGAAGTATACCCTGTTTATTCTAGTAAAAATATATAGCAAGATTTGCATTACCAGATTTGCGCCTCTTCCCATGCGGGGCAGGTTATCCAGATTGCGTTAAAATCATTTTCAGAGTTGGTACAAAGGTTCATTAAAAGTGATTAACGATTGGACATCAACGTGGTTATTGGTTATTCTTTTCGTTTGTAAGCACAATTCAGAACAATGCCTTTGCGAAGATTTGAAATTAGTTATCACTAATAGTATTATAATCTGAATAAAGTTTAATAAAAATTAGTCTCTAATAATAACGTAATATATTACAATAATGATCAATCATTCTCAGTTATTGAATTAATTATAAAATTGGATGGTTGGATTGCTATTTAAGCTCTTATCTGGTCTATTTCCGAACCATTGATACTTTGCGCAGTTAAAGCTTTTATAATCTAAGAACTAAAGAGCACAGTGAAAATTTCTATTGCATTTTGTAAATTGCTTTTAGTTTGTAAATAAGAGTGTTGCGAGAATGACGATCGAGCATGATGTTATTTATTTAAAAATTATATTACACGAAATGAGTTTTCTTTAAAGGTAATGGGGAAAATTTGTGAATTCTATAATTTTATTATTATTATTTATGTACTTTTTTCTTATTGCAGAAGTTTTCGCGCAAAATTGAAACCAAATTTGTAGTAACATACAATGTGCATATTAACCATCTTTTAACTTAATTATTAATATATATGAATTCCTTATATTAAAATGGAAGTAGTTTATGTTTTTCTATTTAATATTTCTGTATTCAATATTTTTCTCTCCGGATTTACGATAAATATTTTGAAAAAAAAAATTTATTCACAAAGATTATATTAACTAGTGTACCAAACTAATAATTACAAAGCAGTGTTGCTTCCTGTTGCTGATAACTTGATTCCTAAAATATGTATATAAACTTCGTTTACTAGAAATCTAAGTTTAGATTTTTAAAGTCTCTGTGCCAACTTTGAATCCTTTTCCGTGTGAACTATTCCTAAAATCCTGATGTTTACTTTGATTCTTAAAATTCGCAGAAATTTTAATCATTAATAAATTCGTACTATGTTCTTATGAAATTTATGTAAAACTACAACACCACAGTGTAATTTACCAAGACCGATCTAGTTGTTTTTAACTGTTTTAATGTTATAAAATGCAACCCATTTTGGAATATATTCAAAATCATGTTGATCTTTTATTTTTATCATTTATCCACTATTCAAAAATCCGCGGAATAATGAGAATAATGAGTTTCGCGAAATCATAAATAAGTTCAGAAAATTCAGGGTCTATCATTTTCAAGAGCCAATGAAGGGTTTTGTGATTCAACAGCGCTATGAAAATTCATGGCTTGATATTTCTTTTGAAGTGTTTGTCTCTGGAAAAGCCGGTGAATCAGTGGTAGCACAATTTGTCCATTACAAAGGAATGCGATTCACATAGTAGTAATCTTTTCATTCAGTAAGTTTTCGATATTCACCAACTGCTAAATGTGCAAAAATACTTCTCTTCCGACTTATGCCAATTACCTTTCCAGCAGACACGTCCCATTATACCCTCTATTTCAAAAATACTCAATTTCCCAGACTATTTTTTTTATAGTGACAAAAGACAGTAGTAGGAAACTACATTTGCTGCATTTTATGAAATACTAGTTTTTGCTTATGACTTCTTCTGTGTTGATATTTTTATTTTCTCGCGCGAGTGCAGTAAAATATGTCTAAATACAACTGACGGGATTTCCGTAAAGTAGCATATTTTTTAAACTGGACTTTGAGTTACATTTTAGTGAAAATTCAATCGAACTCGGTTCAATGGTTTTCATTTATGGCTTAGACAAACAACCCAAATTTCTCAGGACAGGACTCGTGAGGATTCTACCAAATGAAAAATAATGACATTAAACTTTAATTGTATAAATTTTTAACATAAAAATGTTTTTCCTTTAGAATAATATCACTACTTAGGATTTAACGTCGTTAAGCGTTAACTTATATTACTCTTTCAGGTCATAGATCGCGTTCATAATAACGATTAATGAACCAAGTTTGCCGTACAGTTCTTCAGAGATAATATTTACAGGATGATTCCCCCTGGTATACGAGTAGTAAGGGGACCACACTGGATATGGCAGAATCAAGGTATGTTGCTAAGGATTTCTATAAATAAAAGCGTGTTTCCTTTAAGCAGTACCAAAATAGAAATAAATAGGGTATCATACCGGGCTCCAGACAGAGTTATTTTTAGATTTGGTTTTCATAAAAGCATTTCCTTCCTATTGCCGTATATTGTCACTGTAAGGGGAAGCACATATGATGGCTCAGTTGCACATATGCGCTGGTTACACCAAAACTTTTGTTCTGAAGACGCGTGCTGCATGTACATGTAAATATAAATCCATCAATAGATAGACCTGCAAGGAGACACATACGCTTAAATGTTTTTGAGGGCTGTTTGAATAATTGTTTTTGAATTCCCGAAATTGAAGCGTTATTTTCATGATCTTGCATTTATAGACGACGGAGAAGGTCATGTCGGTACAGTTTGTGAAATTGGTCGCTTTGGATCTACTCATTCGCCAGAGAAGACTGTTGTAGTGAACTGGGATTCTGGTCATAGAACAAATTATCGTGTGGGTTACCAAGGGCAGTATGATTTAATAATAGTAGACAACGCACAAGTTGGTAGGTAAATTAATTATAAAAAAGTGAATGCGATTAATATTTTTGTTTAATTAAAAAGGTGTTCGTCATTCAAATGTTGTGTGCGACGGTTGTTCAAAAGGTGGCATAGCTGGAATTGTTTTTAAATGTGCACAGTGTTGTAATTTTCACTTATGTGCTTCATGCTACGGTGCGGATGTGCACGATATAGAACATCCTTTCATACGATATACCACACCTACTTCTTTAGGGTGAGAATTTTAATTTTTCGGTACTACGGTGATTTTACTGTTTATTGTTTTTCAGAGTAAGAGTGCCGCCAAGAAAGGGTTCATTAAAAATACTACTAAAGGGTATTTTCGTGGGTGCTAAAGTTGTTCGTGGTCCCGATTGGGAGTGGGGGCAACAAGACGGCGGAGAAGGTACAAATTTTCTACTAAAATTTTTCAGATTTTATGAATAATGTATAATTTTTAGGGAAAACAGGTCGGGTGATGGAAATACGAGGTTGGGATAATGAATCTTGCAGAAGTGTAGCAAATGTTTCGTGGGTTTCTGGATCAACGAATGTATACCGACTTGGTCACAAAGGCAACGTTGATCTAAAATACGTTGTTCCTACATTCGGTGGTTATTACTACAAAGATCACATGCCTGTTTTAGGTAAAACGTGGATTTCCGCACCCCTTATATATAAACACAAATTTATTTTAAGGACAACCCGAAGAACAACAACCAGTTGTCCCAATGGTGAAGCCAATCTTTTCAGTTGGAGACAGAGTTAAAGTGTGCTTAGAGGTGAATGCCCTGATGAAATTACAGCAAGGGCATGGCGGATGGAATCCTCGTATGGTAGAGCATCTTTCTAAGCTGGGTACTGTTCATAGAATAACAGAAAAAGGAGATGTTAGGTTAGTGTTTGAAAGTGAAGAAATTCTATTTAATATAATGAATGGTTTTAGAGTACAATATGAGAATTGCCCAAATCGATGGACATTTCATCCTGCAGCATTAGTTAAAGTATGCTCCTTCCGAGTAGGAGATTTGGTTACAATGATTAATGACCAAAATAAAGTGCAACAATTACAAAAAGGGCATGGCGAGTGGATTGAACCAATGAAGAATGTAAGATATATTCTTTTTTCAGTAAATACTTCGTATTATATCTATATTTTCAGGCTTTGGGAAAGCTTTGTAAAGTAGTTAAAGTGTATTCAGATGGAGATTTACGTATTCAACAATTAGATGGTGGTTTTGAATGGACCGTAAATCCGAAATGTGTTAAATTGGAGAGATCACCATTAGCGTCTGCAGCTGAAAGATCTAATAGCATGATGGATTTAAGTCACCAAAGAACTGACCATGTGATGACTCCTCTTTCGGGATTATCAGGGACATCGTCTGCCGACAAGTTGGTACGAGAAGCAGCACAGGGTCATTTAGATTATGTGAAACAGTATTTGGAGCAACATCCATCCCAGGTAGATGTAATGAGTGGCGGAAAAACTTGTCTTCAAGTCGCTGCACACCAGGGACATGTTAATTTGGTAAAATTTCTTTTGAGTGTTGGAGCTAACGTGAACGTTGTTGATAAGGAAGGGGACTCAACTTTGCATTATGCAGCGTTTGGGAATCAACCAGAAACCATGAGATTATTATTACAGAATGGAGCAGATATAAATTTTTTGAATGCCAGTCATTGTTCGGCTTTGCACATTTGTGCGCATAAGAAGACTCCACACTGCGTAAGAGTTCTATTAGAATTTGGAGCTGATGTAAACATTCAAGATTCATATGGAGACACTGCTCTTCATGATGCTATTGGTAAAGAAAATGCAGAAGTCGTTGAATTGCTGTGCAATGCTCCCAATTTAGACTTTACTGTTCGAAATAATCGAGGTTTCAATGTTTTACATCATGCATCGCTAAAGGGTAACGTAATGGCTGCAAAAAGGATTTTACAATTAGCTCGCCAATTAGTCAATGTAAAGAAGGATGACGGATTTGCTGCGTTACATCTAGCGGCTCTCAATGGTCATGCAAAAGTTGTGGAAGTATTAATTTTAGACGGCCAAGCAGAAATAGATATTAAGAACAATCGTCGGCAAACACCATTTCTACTTGCGGTGTCACAAGGCCACTCTGCTGCTATTGAAAAGCTAGTAAACTTAGGTTGTGATGTGTTGGCGAAAGATGAGGATGGTGATAATGCTCTGCACCTTTGTGTAATCAAGAAAACAAATTTTTCACAGACAGCAATCCCTAGTGACGCACCAGAAATATTGGAAATATATCAAAATCTACAATTCGTTAATGAATATCGTCTTATGTACGCTATTATTTGTTACCTTATAAAGAAGGGATGCCGAATAGAAACCAACAATAAAGGTGCTAAACTATTTGATTGGATTACAGACAAAGAGTTGCATAGCAAAATTTTGAGCTATCAAAGTAGTGTAGAACCAAATTCTATCGAAATTAGTTCTTCAGTCGATAATGAGGTTCAAAATACTGTTGATAAGGTTCAAGGGATGACTTTAAATGAAAATAATGACAGTAATTCTGTAGGAAATAGTAGTTCAGAAGAACCAACGAATTCTCATAATTCTGGATCACATACCATGGCAAGAAATAGAAATACTAATATAAATTCAAATGCTCATTCATCCCCAATGAACTCAGATATAAATGAAGACATACCCCAGCAAAATATAACAACTGTGCCAAAGACTATAAACTCTGACAATAATAGAACTCCAACTATATCACTACCTCTTCATTCGCCCTATGTCGATATGAGCCTTAGCAAAAGAATGGCTGGCGAACAAGCGAGCGTTCCCAATCTCCCCAGTTCAGCATTAGAACAGGTCGGTGGGAAACCACTTAATAATATAGGAAATTTATCTGCAGCACAACAATCAAATAATCCTCAACTGCAAGAATGTATAGTATGTAATGAGACTCTTCAATTAATTACATTCGAGCCGTGCTTACACCAGATATCCTGCGAAGATTGCGGCGTTCGTATGAAAAAATGCCTATCTTGCGGTGTTCTTATAGAAAGACGAATTGGCCTTAATGGCCGTATTATTTTAAATAAGGAGCGGCCGCGAATGCCGTCTGCAGATCGTCTCAGATACCTTGAGAACAAAATTCAGGAATACGAGGAATCACATTACTGTAGCATCTGCATGGAAAGAACCCGCGACGTCGCATTTCTATGTGGACACAGCTCCTGTTCGCACTGTGCAGAAACACTCCGTACATGCCACATGTGCAGGAAAACAATTATAAAAAAGATAAATCTTTATTAATTCAGTGTTAATTGTGGAGTTAATATAAACATTACGTTTTTAAAACTACATAAACTTAATACTTATCCATAATGTTTTCGGATTGTCGTAAAGTATTTATTTATTTTAATCATTATCATACCAATTTACTATTCTTTGGAGCAATGTGTAAAGAATATACCGTTTACCAAAGTAATATTATTTTAATATTAAGTTGATTGACTTTCAAAGCTTTAGACACCATTTATCAAATCGAAATAATATTTACATATTTTTTTAAATAACAATCGCGACATCGTGCTATCGAATTAAACAGCTGAACCAATTCGTTTTTGTTCTTTTTAGTTAAATTCAAGATGAAATCTTCTTTTATTAAATTGTACATAGCTTACTTTGTAATAGGCGCACATTAAGCTTCTCTGCATGTTCAATGATAATTGTTAAAATATTTTATAGCAAAAAAAGAAATATTAAAGTATATTTATTGAAACTACACTGAGCCTTTTATTTTTTTAATTGGGTGAATTGAATTGAATGGTCCTTTTAGAAATGTTTAGCAATTTAATGAAATTAAAGTTTTTAAAATTCTAACCTATTAAATAACCGTGGGATTTTTGAAGTTAAGAAAAAAAAAGTAAAAGTATAAAAACTAAAAGATTTAAAAACTGAAACAAGATTTTAATTTAAGTCTCCGATGATTATAGAAAAAACCTTTTTAATTAATTGTTAATTATTCATGTAAGACAAGGTTTCACAGGCTTTCGTTTTAAAGGTTGTAATGAGAAAGCCATTACAGAAATTGGAAAAGTACATGCATGACTAGTCCTTTCCATCCAAACAAAATTCTAGTAGAAGAAGAAGTCGATACTGAACAATTTATTTACGGTTTTTCTGAGCACAGAACTTTACAGCACACATTAGAAATATAAGCATCCATATTTATAACAAAAACGAATGCAATATCAATGCCCTAGCCATAAATTTCTAAAACGGTATCTAAATCAGTGAGGGATTGCAGAAAAACTAATTTTAAGATGACTAATTTTGCGATTATCAACATAGCAACAAATCAGATTTTACTATTAACCCTTTCAGCGGGGAAATATTTATTACTATCACTATAAACTAGTTCACGCGTAGACAAATTAAGAGTATCTAACACGTGTAGTTTAAGTAAGATAGCGATTATTATATCGAGATAAAATGAAAACTAAAATACTCAAAGTATTAAAGGGAAGAATGGCCGCATGGTGAAGCAGCTTCTATTTTCTTATTTATATTGCTTTCGGCTTTTTAACATAAATAGTTCAGTTCCCGTAAGCATAGAAGTATTGAAAAATAATATTACTGGTGTAGGAGCTTCTTATCTCCACAATATTGAACGAGTTGTTGTTTGTTGATTGATAATCCCCTGAACATGGTTATCGCCTACTGGAGACAGCCTCAGTTTTAACTCAAAAAAGGTCACAAAAACAAGATTTCCCATCGATCCCCTCGATGGAAGATACGCTAGCTTAAGGAATTACGTAAAATTTCCCTGGAGAGAGACAGAGCTTCGTGGATGAAACCGTGCCGGGGGGCTGCAACCTGATAGCCTGACCACTCCAGTCGGTAGTTGAGCTTAAGTGGCCAGAGCAGCCGGTTTATACAGTCCCAGTCTATTTATCATTAGTTAGAAAAAATGCCAGTCGATATTAAACGCGTTCTAATTTGTGATGCAGTTGATGCTGCTTGTGTCGATCTTTTAAAAAATAATGGAATTGATGTTTGTATTGCGATAAACTTGCCTAGGGTATATTTTGAATAGTACATTTTACAGGTCTGCACCAAACTTAAGCTCCCGAAGGAGGAGCTGTGCAAAGAAATCAAGGTAAGTATCAGAAACATGCTGCGCGATCGGTGCAGTCAATTGTTCGTCCATTTTAATGGAGAGAAAATTGCGACGAATGCAAATCTTTCGGAGTACCTATAAATTAATTTGATCTTCAGAATACTCCGGAATTTTGTGTGTACTTCCATATGATAATTTTAGTCTAATTTAATTGTGCATAATTGTACTAATTTTTTTTATAAAGGGGTCTGCTCGACAATATAAGTTATTTATACTAAAACTGCACGTCCGATTGATTTGATTTAAAATTTTAAAAGCGTGCTATTAATAAAATAATCACAGCTGCGTAATTATTTTGCTTAATTTCTTTCTCATTCTTAATTTTGCGTAAGTAACTAGATGGATGATAGAATATTTGCAAAATCTGTAAATAATGATTATTTTGCATCTTTCTAATTTAATGGAATATCTCTGTTAATAGTTTAAAGTGGTAATCTCTATTTAATGCGGCAAGGTCAATTATAAACTCCATGGATTTTGCAAATCGCACCACCCTACAATCGATTGTTACACAGATAAGAAATCAGAATTTGAATTCAAAACACTTTACTACTTTCGTGCTTATGATTTTGATAAATTATTATTCTCATGATTATCAAATTGTATGATTAATTGTAGCAGAATTGCATTAATATACAAGGCGACTTATATCTTACTTATCAAATTTTGTGAGATGGTAAGAAATGGGTGGATTGAGTTTATCACCTTACGGCTTCCACAAATTGTATTCCTTTCAGTAAATTTCTAATCGTCTATTCACATTTATTTCACCGTAGACTATAGAACTCTTCAATTTCAAAATCTGATTTTCTTACTATTCCTTCTATTTCCTTCAAGAAGAGTTATTATTTAGCTATATTTATTACAACAAATTTAAATTTTTTAAAGCTTTTGCAAAAAAAATTACATATTTGTTTTGAAATGACATATCAGCGAATATCATAGGATGAATATTAAGAACTTTATATAATGTTTAGCTTATTTTATTATAAATTAAAAAATTGAAGAAGCATAAATTTATGAATTGTAAAGAAACTATTCACTCTAAAGGAGGATTCGAAGAAATCATTTAAATCATTGCATAAACCTTCAGACAACTCCCCCTAACCAGAAGAGGCCACGAACTTCTTTTTATTTGAAAATTGTATTATTTTATTCATTCATGGGTCATAGTGAGTAGTAACTTTTTCCTACTAGATAAAGTAGGTCGCCAAAGTTATATATAGTTTTAAGCAGCATATAAACAATATTGAACATGATGTATAGAATCACTTCCCACTCTATAGTCTTTTAAGCACGTTTATCATTAATAACGTTTATACTGTTTAAGTTAAACCTCTTGATTTCAAACTTTTCGTCCAAGTACAAGACAATTTTTTAATAAAACTCAAAATTATTTCTTACCCTACCTTACTTAACTTAAAGTACCTATCTTTCTTAACTTAAAGTTGTAGTGTAAAAGGTACAAAGCTATATAGTACAAAATATGAGCTACGAGTCCTTATTTATCAGCCTTTTGTGGTCTACGTTTTGAGTTAATACGCAAAATGAATACGATATGGTATAATATAAAATTTTTGTCCTCAAAATTGCCTGTAACTAGACGATAAACTAATTATTAAATATTGCTATTATTAAGAACTACGACGCTGCAATAGTACGATCAGACACAAAATTCACAGCCGAGATAATCGAAGCTGGAGCTGGACGCCTAAAGGCAGTAGGACGAGCTGGAGCTGGGGTGGATAACATCGATATTCCAACAGCAACAAAACACGGTGTGATCGTTCTTAAGTAGGTTTCTCAAATTATTTATACTTGCTTGAGTTAATTGTTACAAAATTATAGTACTCCCGGAGGAAACTCGATTTCAGCATGTGAGTTAACTTGCATGCTGATTGGAACTTTGGCAAGGCCAATAGTTCCAGCCTGCCACAGTTTGAAGGATGGAAAGTGGGATCGTAAGCTGTACAGTGGCTCTGAACTGTATGGAAAAACCCTTGCTATTTTGGGATTGGGGCGAATCGGTCGAGAGGTTGGAATTAGGATGAAAACTTGGGGCATGAGGGTATGCGATATAAAACATTATTGGATACTGAGATTAACATAAATACACTTTTAAGGTTGTTGGTTTCGATCCAATTACAACGGATGCAGAGGCAAGGGCTGCTGGTATTGAAAAGATGTCCTTGGATGATATCTGGCCTTTGGCTGACTACATCACTGTACATACACCACTCATTCCAGAAACTAAGAGTAAGTGACCTATAATGAAGAATTAGTATTTAAAAGAATATTTATATTATAATTATTCTAGATCTAATATCCACCGGCACACTTGCAAAGTGTAAGAAAGGTGTAAAAGTTGTAAATGTCGCTCGAGGTGGTATTATTGATGAAGCGGCGGTCTTACAGGCACTCGAGAGTGGCCAATGTGGCGGAGCTGCATTCGATGTGTATCCAGAGGAACCTCCAAAATCGGAAGTAACAAAAACTCTAATCAAACATCCAAAAGTTGTGGCCACTCCACATTTAGGTAAGAAAGTTTTTTCTTATTATATCCGTAAATACTAGATAAAATTGCAATACTGTTTTTAGGAGCTTCAACAGCTGAGGCCCAAGTTCGCGTTGCTGTAGAAGTAGCTGAACAGTTCATTGCACTTGCCACAGGTGCATCTGCTGATAAATATCCTGGGGTTGTTAACAGAGATGTCCTAAAGAAATATTTCTAAATTTGATTTGCAATTAAAATATTATACATAATAACACATCTATCAGTAAAAAGCACAACACACACACAAAATAAACGAATAAAATAGAAATATGAATAGTTTTTACCCTTGATTCCTTGGCCAAAGAAAAATAAAAATGAAAATAATGTATTTAGTCTCTACTGTACTTCTTGAACCAGCCTAAAAAGCAAGTTATATATGGTAAGTTATTATCAAAATTACTGCAATAATTTGTCTTTACCAATAAATAAGTTCTGGATCGAGTAAGGCTGCTAAGCGTAGGGTGCCAACAAAACAATGTTAGCTTTCTTCAGCCTATGTTTAAAAGAATTGACTGTCCTTTGTTCAATCCCCTGAGGAAATTTTTACGAATGAGTATTCTAATCATTTACTAGAAGTAAGCACTTTTTTTTAGTTCAGTAAAGTAAGATACTTGTTATCAAAACCTCTCGACTACATCAACCATATACATAAGTTATTTCATGCTCAGCATCGACTGCATTCATTACTCTTTTATCCCAAGGCAGAGATAGGAATTAAGGACTTTAGGTTATAAGTCTCACTACCTTCCTATTGAATCTTCTAGAAAGGATTCCTAAATACTAAGTAATAAATACTCCTACGGTATAGGTTTACAGGAAATAATTCAAGGAGAAGAACATACTATTAGAACTTTGCCCAACGTCGAAAAGACCTTCAATTGCTGAATACATCTAAAAGTTAATCTCGGATACTATTGTCAGGTTAAGTTCTCGAAAGCAAATCTTAAAAAAATAAGTACTGAAGAGTGGTTTAGGAATGCGGGAAAGGTTATAAAAGTCTGTTTCATATGAAGCAAATACACCATCGTTAGAAATGGGAACGAAGATTTCGCGTTATGTAGAATCTAAACTAAAGTAGCAAAAATGTAGTCAAAGGCGCTGATGTAACAAAAGCCACAAAAATGTCCGGCCCGCAGCATACAAGACAAGAAAATTTTTTTCCATAATATGGACCAATTATTAAAAGAGCGCCATTCTTTTTTTTAATTTTATTTTATTATCCACTCCTTAATATAAAAGATTTAGTAGCCCTAAAAAGGGTCAGGATTCGGGTTTTGAAGTTTTTTTGAACAAAATCGATAAAGTGTTTTTACGCCTTCTTCTCCGTCTTCTTGGGTAGCAGAACAGCCTGAATATTTGGCAGGACACCTCCTTGTGCGATTGTAACTCCTGATAGTAATTTATTTAATTCCTCGTCATTGCGAATAGCCAATTGTAGATGTCTCGGGATAATTCTTGTCTTCTTGTTGTCCCGGGCAGCGTTACCAGCCAATTCCAGAACTTCGGCGGCCAAATATTCCATAACAGCAGCTAAATAGACTGGGGCTCCAGCTCCGACGCGCTCAGCATAATTACCTTTCCTTAATAAGCGATGTATACGACCGACTGGAAATTGTAAACCAGCACGATTCGATCGAGATTTCGCTTTTCCTTTAACTTTGCCACCTTTTCCGCGCCCAGACATTTTCAGTAACTGATTTTTATCTCGGAAATGATTTCAATCAGACCACAGACCAAACCACACTCTTTGACAGTTTTCACAAAATTAGCAGATGCGCACTTGCAATTTTATATATATAGCATTTTTCGGACGAGCCAAGGCAAGCTGCGCTCTGATTAAGGGAAAGAAATCAATTGTTTCTGTTTCCTATATAAATTTCTCTTTCTGCGGGAATATTGACACAGTTTGTCACTAAGTGCTTGCTAGAACGGGTTATAAGATACAGAATGCCTCCCAAAATTAGTGGCAAGGCAGCAAAAAAGGCCGGCAAAGCCCAAAAGAATATATCGAAAAGTGACAAGAAGAAACGCAAGAGGAAGGAGAGCTATGCAATTTACATTTACAAAGTGTTAAAACAGGTTCATCCCGATACTGGAATTTCCTCGAAGGCCATGAGTATCATGAATAGTTTTGTTAATGATATTTTCGAAAGGATCGCTGCTGAGGCTTCGCGTCTGGCGCATTACAACAAGCGGTCGACTATTACAAGTAGGGAAATCCAAACAGCTGTGCGGCTACTTCTGCCCGGGGAACTGGCTAAGCACGCCGTGAGCGAAGGAACCAAAGCTGTTACCAAATACACAAGCTCGAAGTAATTTTATTGTGATCTAGAAATTTAAAACAAATGGCTATTCTTAATGCTAAATGATTCTTCAAGAAGAGTATGAACGATAATAAATAAATCAAAATATTTTAAATTCACTTGGTGCATTTGTTTCGCTCATCCAGCTTCTCATGATTCGTAATAAAGCGTCACACTCCAGGCACCAGATCACACTGGGAGGTGATGCGACATTGACTGGTGGGGATTTCCATTTAATCCAAGTGACAAGGATTAAATGTTAGGAATTGTTTGTGATTCACGGGTCAGGTTACTAATAAATTAACAAGGATATACTTTGCTCCAAATTCTTCAAATTAGAAAACAATAAAAATTGAAAAGGTAGTTTTGTTGATTCCGTTTAAGATTATTTACCCGCGTAATTTTTTAGAATGATTATAACGAAACACTCGGGGGGAAAACGTACGTTTTTATAATACATATTTTTACAAATATTTATTTACTTTCACTGAAAATCAATCAAATTCAATTTCCGCCGGTAATGTTCCTTCCCGTTTTGCTCGTTCTACGTTTTGGTGAAAAGGTCCGAAATCTACGTAAGGTAGAATTGTACGATTTTTGTCGAAAATCTCCCTTGATCTCCTGGAATATGCAATTATAGTTGGTGTACGATTATTGAGTAACCACTTACTGATCAATGGAAGAGGACATTGTAGTATTACTATTTGTGTATTGACTGTTGGTATCGTACAGACTGTCTTGTGTTGGGGGAATCCGCTCCACATACGAATTAAAAGTTACCTAGAAAATTTGTTATGAAGTTATCTTACTGACTAGGTAAATATTTTTATATTTTTCTTTGTAAAAATACTGAATGAGTATGAGAAAATTTATTGTGGAAATGAACAATCTTACGAATTTTTCATGATATATCTCAAAATAAAATGTGATTACCATATTTAAGCACTCCTAAATTAACGTTTTAATTAAAAGGATTGCGATGAAAATTTAAGACTAGGAATTTAGTACTAATTATACTTCATTATTAGAAGCAAATTTACATTGAAATCACAACTGCTTTCTTTTAATATGTTTAACAAAATCTTCTTCTGTGTTATTTCTTCACAGCAACGTTTCAACAATTTTTACTTCTTATTTTATAAATGTATTTTAAATTTATTCCTATTTTTTTCTAACACTTGAAAACTATAATTTATTCTATTCCTTTTTAAATAATACTTTCCATTTATAAGATTGTTATTATAGAATTATATTCAAAGTGTGGTTTAAAAATTACATTTTATGAATCGCACATATCTATATATTACACTTTTAAATACTTCTAAATTTTCTTTCGTACTTTCTTTATTAAATTTTTCAAATCTATATCGAGTTTGTTTATAGATATTAATAATAACAATGACTCCAGCCAATTACTTTCGCAATTCGAGCTTGTTCTACTGATTCCCGTACGTTGGTCTTCTCAACTTAGAATATCTCCAAATCAGTTTAGCTCTTTTCTTGTGCCTTTAATTTTCAATTTAAACAAATTATTCACTTTCCAAACACTTATTATTAACGGAGTATTTGCCTGTCTGTACATCCTTTAAACTAGCTTTTTAAAACCGAAACAAATTAATCTACTATCTATCATTTCAATAAATAGATTTTAAGTTACACTTTTCAATTGGGTTCTTTGGTGATAGCATCGTTTTTTAAAGGTTTTTCCCTGTAAATTATTCGAAATATCGAATTTCGATTGATTAAGATCGAAATTAATGGATGTGTTAAAAAACATTTATTTCGCTTAAGATAGTAATATTAAAATTAGGCTGTCAATGTAAATTAAAAAACCTTCAATCGGAGTTGTATTAGCAATGATAAGATACAGGAATACCCTACTTCTGAACTTACCTGATTCTGTCTTCTCATTTGTTGGGTTGCTGCAGGTATGCTGAAATTCCTCAAAACCAAGGTGAGATCTTCCCTTTCATAAGCAAGATTTTTTGAATGTTGAAACATTTCTTGATGCAAATTAACGAATTTGTTTACCACTGACTGCGCTATATCACCCAAATTTTCATGAAATTCAAACTTAAGATATGAATAAAATAATTATCATACATTACAGAGTGACCACATTAATTACCTCCTTTGCAGTAATTCGCACAATTTCCTTATTTTCTTTCAGGGTGTCACCTGCATATATATCCTTCAAAATCTTGCATAAGCCACTCGAAATTAAAATCAAAAATCTGAAAATGAAATAGCTATTGCATAACATTAGTGAATAATAAAAAACTATACCGAAAAGAATTATCAATTGGTATTCCTCCCACTATTTCTGGAGTAGCAATTATTGGCTCACTTCCTGCTCCTGCGAAGACCTCACAATCTTGATATCCGCCCTTTCCCATGTAATAACCCAAGCATCTCGTACTGTACATAGGAACTGTTATCCCATTATTATTATGAAATAATCATTATAAGCGATTTTATTACATCTGCGAATATTCGCTCCTTCAAGTCCGATTTGTTGTAAACGTAATATTTCGTCTTCATTTATGACATTGTGGTCAACTGAAAACTGAACAAATCTTGGTGCTTGATTTTCATCGTTTTTGCAAAGCAATACTCTGCAAGTCCCAATGTTGGCCACATATAATTTCGAATTATAAATAAGTGATAACGCGACACTACATCCAGTAGTTAAATCAAGGTAGATGGATTTTAATGATCTTTCGATCATCTAGAAAAGTTTGTTTCAGTACACCAAAGACGCACTAGGAATATATTTACCGCACGAGCGCTAAAGTTTTCAAGATTCTCTAGCAGCTGCGATTGTAGCATTGTTTTCCTAGCAACAATAGGGTCAATGGTCTCTTGATAACACTTTTCAACTTCAACAAATGCCTGGCGCAAAACATCTTTTATATCATCTTCAGAATTCTTCCCATTGAGCTGACCGAGCAGAATTTCTGCTGCGACTCTTTGCATAGCCATTTCTGCCATACTGTGGCCATTGTGACCAGAAAACACTGCATAAAGGCAACTAAAATTTGAATTAATAACTCATAATTTCAATTTCCTTATAAAACACAAAACCTACCTGTGCTCATCTACCCTACAATAGAAATGCCTATCCCACGAAGTATGGCAAGTCCCTTTTGTGTTTCCCCTACAGAGAAACGTAATTTTAGATATGTTATGTGTGGATTACTGTATAAGCTTTTCTCAATTATCCCTAAATATAACTCTAACAACCTAGTTAAAATATTTTAGTGATTTATTTGAAACACTGAAGTTAACAAATTAATCTCCAGAAAACATCCCCAAAGTAGGCACCTGTAAGAGCAATTAGCAGACACTCCAACTGCTGTAAAGGGGCACTTGGGTAAATCATCTGTCCATGATTTATTTGTGGCTTCTCCACCTTCAGAACGCATATCTTTAGCAAATTAAATTTTGGTCGGCAATCAAGAATTAGATAGCACAACAGACGTTTAGCCGTCAAAACAACTGTACGTTTCTTCTTCCCGGGAACGTTTTGGAATGGTCGAGGGAGATGTTAGCAGATTGGCTACGTTTATAGCAAATATTGTGGGAAAAAGAAGCTTTTGTGTAAACAGTGTTAAGTTATCGCAGCAAGTGTTAGTGAGATGGTTTTAAATCTTTTAAATTTCCAATTTTGTGTGTAAAAATGCAAACTTATGTTGAAATATTTGAGGGAAAGAGTTCTAAGCTGTCGAGGTATGAATTTGTGTATGAATTAATTGCTTTAAGTTTGTTTTTAACCTGGGCGGGGCAGTAAACAAGTAAAAGGCCAGAAAACGTCCTAGCGACTTAGAACAAAGATGTGGAAGATATTTTTAATATTCCGACTTGTACTTGCTCACGATCTTGCATGAATAAAATATTACATATTTACGTTTTTAGAAATTAAGTTTTTACATTTCTTGCGATTGTTGTGAAAACTCTCTTTTTAAAATTAAAATATTTACGTTTCTCATTAGGATATCCGGTTCTTACAAGGATATCACTTTTTGGAGCTATATCCGTATTTAAACTTAATATCAATCATAAAATCATTTGCTTAGTTAAGAGACATCTGTTTTGCTTTCAAGAATTATAGGCGATTTAAAATACATTCTATTAGTAAAGCGCACAACTATCTGCTTAATTGTACGTAAGGCTCTAAGAGGTTTAGTGATTAAGATAATCGCATTTTGGAATATCTAGTAAAGTCTTCTAACGTTCTACGATTTTCTCTCTACAGCTTACTCATCTAATAATGCTAACTCCAAATTTTCTCCATAGAAGTAAATAAAATATCATAGATATCTTTGAAGCAAGTGGCAAAAGTATAACTAAAACCATTATTGCTATATTTAAATTTAAATCTCGTGATACATAAAAGCTAGTGTGCATCTGAAAGAAGAAAGAATTTTATAAAAGTCATGTGGAGTATACTTTCATCAGGTAAACAGCGTTAAAGATTTATAAACAAAACTTTCCTTTTTTTCGAAATTGTTTGTAGTGATAAAATATATTGAAGTATAGTGTATGCATAGTAATAAAACATTTAATTAAAAACAAAAGAATCATACAGTAAGGCTGCTCGAAAATCACCTTATGAAAGCCATATGCGTTATATGTCCCAGAGCACTGATATTTATTTTAGACTAGGCCAAATTCACAACATTATGTCCGTAAATAAATAATACATTAAAATAAGAACATCTGGTTTATTAAGATGTGAGAAAAACCATATCTTGCCTGTGGCCAAGTAATTTCCACTCGATCTGAGAAGCGCCACAAGAATCCCCTACATATGTTACTTGTTGGAGCTCCACCGTACGTTCCCAGCAAAAGCAACCGAATACTATAAGTTTTGGGTGCTTCGCTTTGTTTCATCGTTTATTGCCCAGTGCCATAGAAGAAAGTCATGTGGAGTATCGCAGCTCTCGGTCTCTGGAGTGTCGCTTGTATTGCTGGAGCTTTGCAAGTCGGGCTGCAGTAGCCTCTAGTAGTTGTCTGGCTAAAGTTGTGATTTCAGCATATCTTCGGGTGGTCAGGCTAGTCAAGTTAGTCTTTCTTTAGCAGTGTAGGTGGTTATCTCACGCTGCGGTTCTTATGGCCATCATCGCGTTCCGTTCGTGACTACAAGTACTGTGTTTTGAGTTTTTCATTGTGAAGCGAAATCCGTACAAAATACTTAAAAAGAGTCTTCAAGTACATCTCACTGGTGCTGTCTTCGATGTTTGTACGCAGAGCAGCAGCACCCAAACGAAAATATACGTTTTCCGTTTTGATAATTGCTGTTGCATGGGTTGGGCGCGAATAGTGTGAAATTTCTTCAAGTGTTTCACTCTGCTACCCTATATCTGGCCAAAGAGTGTTACAAAATATGGAGTGAATAATTTTAGATTTTGTTTTATATTTATAGCAAAAAAATTTTCGCCTTTACACTGTTTTCTATTAGTCATTTTAATATAAGGAGAAACTGAATGAATTTCTATGTCTATTGGCTTATCATCTGCCGTGTTACTATCTCTTACTATATGATATAAGAATGAATGTACAACTTTATAGCTCATAATCATGTTACAATTTTTAAACTGTGTATAATATACCCTCTTTTACCTTCTGCGTCGGAACTTAGACTATGAGATTAGAGATTATATTGGACGGACTAGTTCCTTTTGAAGTTATTCATTATCATAATAATTTCTTGTGAATATTTATCATTTGAAAAGTTGAGTTGCCGATTTTTATTGAACTTTCGCCAACCACTAGAACGACTTTTAGATGCAAAATAGGCAAAAAATATTCTAGTTCTGGTAGTAAACAGTATTCTTTCTCCTATCCTACTTATTTTTGTGTTCTAAAACCTATTTTTATAATAACTAAAAAAATTTACGATGAAAAAAAATGGAATCTGTTTTTCAAGGGCTATAAAAGTGTTTTGTTAGTATTAATCCAAAGTAATTAGACGAAAGAATATTTAAAATGCTCAAGATTCAAATGTTAGAGCAAATTGTGACCAATGATGCTATTGAAAATGATGAAAAATGTAAAGAAAGAAAGGCAAAAAATCATGCAGCCGTTCAGCAATTCATCGATACACCACTGAACGGGTAAGTAGCTTAAATTAAAAACTAAATTTAATAAATAAATATTGTTTCTTATATATGTTAATTAAGATTTGTAGATGAATAATTCCATATATTAAGTTAACAATACGTTTTTAACTTCAATTCAGTCACGCATATACACAGTTTGAGTACACTCCTATTATTATATTGAATCGTGGATAGTTTCGGCAAAACAATGAAACTCTAGAAACAAATTTTCACCGCTTTAGAAACAAGTATTCAATTCAAGCTGGGCAATTCACCGTGCCTTGCAATGCCAGCACCAAGATGCGTGAGCAGCTTTCCTGAAGGTTCCCTTTTGGTGCATGACGGACGAATACGGAACGTAACAAACATATTGAGAAATTGTTTGGATTGGAGTTGAGGCTCTTGGCTCTGACTCTGACGTTTTACAAAACGATTTTTAATCATTTATATAATTCGTATGCCAAAAGACATAGCAGTCAAATTACCACATTCATAAATTCACAATTATTATTATTATTGTTCTTCTTCCTGCAGAAATAAATCACCAGTCGCAAATTTTTACAGTTGAGCACTTAACAAATCAAAGCAAAAATAGCCACCTCGTTGTTGTATTTAAGCCTATAAGTGTAACAGTGACCTTATATTGCCCATTAAAACAATTGAGAAAGGGGAAATCGAATAAAAAAAAACAACATTGCTTCAAATGAAGCTTGTGGATGGATGGCATCTCCAATGTGCAACGAGTAACAACAAGTTTCATGAGGGTCTGGAAAATAATTTTGCAAAAATTTCACTGAAACGGATCTAGATTAGAAATAGCTACTTTGATGAGATATTAAAATGGAAAGTTGTATTATTACAAAACCATGTGCCACCACATTGTTTTGGCTGGTTAGATATTCACAAGAATTTCATGCACGGTTTGTTATTGTTATTAATCTTTTACTAACTTGGGAGAGCTAAAATTGATCCAACTGTCGATTTATTTCTTACGGGCAAGATAAATCAATTGTTTACCAAATGACTAGTTTTAGTAGCATTGGAAGTAAAATCAAGTTCAATTTATACATATTTTGTGTCAAAAAAAATGCTATAAAAATTTTGCCGGAAATTAAGAATCCATGAATAAAATACATATACACGAATACTCTGTAATATTTTTATGATATAGTTAAAAGTTGTGTTTTTAACTTGTTTAGAGAAAGAAACAATAAAGAATTGAGGTAATTTTATTTGTTATAGGATATGGACGAATCCCAAAAAGATATCGAAAACCAGATTATTCAAGTGAAGTTTCTTCAATTTTCGTTTAATGGTCAATTTAGAATTTAAGTTATGTTCTGTGCTTGCATGTTCTATTTATTCATATTATGACACTTTCTAAACAAAAGAATTTTTGATTTTTCGTATTAATTTTTTTTCTCAAATTCAGAATCTACGAAAAAAAACCCTTTATATTACTTGTTCAGAGTTTCGAGAAATGCAGTCAAACTTTGTATCAGAATTTCGATATCTGAATCATTCCAGCATGACCATAGTTTCAAATAATGAAGATTATTTAAACTGAGAAGTTTAATGTCTATTCGTGAGTTTATTCGATGTGTAAAAGATTAGACTTCGTGTACGATACTAACATATTTGCAGTTTCGTTTTAGAAAACCTTTTCTATATATCGTTTTAAAATCATATAACTTGATAATTATATGCATAACTGCAACATATTTCCATCCCATATGTACAAGGTAACATATCTAAATTGCATTATCCAAAAACAAAAAGACCTTTGTCCTAAAAATAGCTAGTTATAACTGATTCTAGGTTAATAAAATCCAATATGATATTAAGAAGATACAATGGACACTATCTCGACGATATTACTGGATGAGAAATTATCAACAAGTTTAGATTACTTCATCTTATAAATAAGATTTTAGTTCTGTGAGCTACCTATAATAGTGATACCTACCTCTACGTCTAGTTAGACGTAACAATTTTATCGTTGTGGTGTAACAATTAAACAGCGAACAGAGACCCAAATAGATAAAAATATATAGTATTACATCTAACCCGTGATGGTGATTTTTAATTGATTACGGAAAAGGTAAGACTATAAAGTTAGTATTATATATTTGCAACATGCTGTTCAACATTCTCCACGTATAGAATTTTAACAAAAAAATGTTTAATAAAAAATTGATTGATGTGCCTAAAATTTTGTTCGGTGCGATACGATACGATAAGTTTATTGCTTTTAATTCCTCTTTACGACATCCTGATTTTCTCAAATTTCTATGTTTTTGGAACAATAAACCGAATCTAAATCGTAACATATAATCCACTGAACTAGGAAACACAATAGGCTCTCAGGCATACCATCGTTAGATTACAAGATTGCCAAAAATCGTTTATTATACAGTAACTGAATGCAATAGTAATAAATACTTGTGTGTCGGTTTCTGTATTTATTAAAATTTATCCATGAGAGAATACATCTTTTAGGAACAATATGAGTAAAAATTTAACTTTAAAACACAAATGCTAATTAATGTTCGAAAATTGGACGTTATAAATCAAAAGTAAATCATATTGCATCTTTTGTATCCACTGCACTGGAGAATTGGCTATTGATGCAATAAGGGTTAATTAACATTACTAATATATCGGACAAGCAGCCCCAATAAACTCTTCGTTAGCCTTACAATCTTTTTTGAGCATTCTCGTGCTAATTAAAGTTTTCTTTTTGTAATTTTTTGTTACAAGTCTTACGCAGACCAGCTAATTGAGATTCCATGCACAGCAGAGTGAAAACGCGAAAGCTTGCCATGGATTTTGTCCGCCCCTTTTCGAGAATGCGCCTGGTCAACACAGTGCACTGTTTGGATTAGAATTATTTGATAAAAGGAAAGATATTTGCTCATCATCTAAGTTAATTTAATACTAAAATAGAAATATCTGATTGAAAAATAGCCAAAGCGAATATAAAATTCAGTAACGACTTATTCGAAGTATCGGCTCAGGTTAAATTTGAAAGCGGGACTGGATCGGAATGCAAAATTGCATTGGATATTTGAACAATGAAAGGTAGTCACCGAATGTATGCTAATTAGGTATTGATATTCTTCCAAATTAAGAAACAATTTGTACTACGTAAGTTAAGCTTATTAGTAGATAGCATGGAAATTGTCGAAATTAGGGATATTGTGAGGAAATTGTAATGATTATTTGTTTAAAACGTTCAAATCCATTACATAAAATCTCATCACAATTGTGTCAATAAACTTCCACAGACCATTGCATAGATCTTTGTTCTGTGAATTTATTTGAGATTGTATCAGTAATGTAAACATTTGCTCGAATTGTTCCCATGTTTATACTTCTCTGCACACTACTGAGTGCTTTACGCCAATCTTTTCGTTCTAAGCATCTCTTCGTGCAATTAAGGTCTAGAAGAATAATTTTATATTAATGTTAGTTATACTCGTAAATAACATCACGGTACATTTTTGAATTATCTTTCTACATTTGCTTCTTCGTTTAAATTTCAACATTTTTCAGTCCAGTTCAATTAATCCGATTAATTGAGAAATTTATTGTTTATTAGATTCATTTAATTTAAAACGATAAAATAAATTACTCTATAGAACATGGTTAAATCCGATTGAGAAAATATTTAGTTAAATGTATCTGTATTATAATGATTCATTCTATTTTATCGGGGCAGTGTACTAACAAAACGAATTACCGATTTTTTTCCACTTCACAGCATTTCCCAATTCGCAATTTTCATGTTTGTTGTAAAACCATCAACGGGTAAACATTTTTCTTTCATTTTTCTTTATAGAAGCAAAGAATCACCTGTAGCCATTGTGCATAGCATAATCTTTAACCGCTACTACTAGTGTGCTGAAGCAAACGGTTCCCTATGCATGATCTTGGGTTAATAACACGTTCTTATGCAACACGAGAAATATGGTGGTCAATATTCTTTCCTGGTAGGAGCATCGTGCAATTGAAAAATTTATCCATAGAAGTGAAATTGATTCTTGGGGTTTCTTGCAATTTTCGTTATGTAAAATTTTAATCAAGGTATAACACAAAGGGATAATATATCCAAATATAATAAATTTTATAAACGTTATGACCCTAAATTATAAAGGAGAAGGGCTGATTCGAATTTATTGCTGTCGCTTAACAATGTTTTTAAAAAATGTGAACCCCGACGGTTGTCTACCTTTTTCAAGATCTGTACATAAGCATTTCCTGCCTTTTGTGCTGTCTTAACACTTTCTTACTTCCAGTCGATCGCTCCCTTTGCAATTTATTTTGATTGTTATCTTTAAGGAGTATGCAGGAAGATTGTGATACTGAAACGAATGCCGTCAATGTCACGGACCAGACTTGTTCCTTAAACTTGAACTGTAGCGGAAGTAGGATGTCCGTAATTGTCCAATATGCAAAGTACTCGCATTACCTGCTTTTGATCTAGCTGCAGTGTAAAAAATAATAATTACCTTTATGTGCAATCAGTTTACTAGGTATTTAACCGTCATTTAATCTGGATAGCAATTTTTTGAAACGCGGCAATAAAATAATGACCGAAAACAGCGACTTGTTCGTTTGAAGGTCCACATATATTTATGAACTTTTGTTGTAATGATGATTCAATTCAATTCAATTCATTTAAATACAGTAATACTTCTAGAGAAACGAATGGTCAAAATTCATATACTTAATATTTAAACAAATTGATTGATTGATTTCTTTATTTTCAAATTTTTAATATTTTAATGTACGAGAAAATAAGAGGTATCTGTGAATGTTAAACTCAGCGATATTAGTTTAATAAAGGGTTCTAGGCTTTTATTTTTTAAGGATAAATTGCAGCTGCATACGATTTCGAATTATTGATAGTATTTTAGATGAGAAGTGACGCTAGCGAAAATGTCTTTTTAAGGACAATTTTCCCTTTATTGCGTTTTTTATAGTGTGAATGATAGCGCGATATGATACACCTATTGAGTACACGTAAATGGCTGTTTCTCAAAATCGGTGTAAATAAATTGCGTTTTAAAATTAAAATTTTATTTTTATAATTAGAAAGGCAAATATTTTAAAAAAAAATAAAAAAAAAACAGGAAATAAACTTTAAAAGATAATAGTGCGTGAGTAACCGTGTGTTCAGTAAGTAAATTTTTTAATTGTAATTCTATATCACTAAACATATTTTTTTAAAAAACGGGGAGAATTTTTCACAATATAAACGCAGGCTGTTTTAACTTCATTTAAGACAAGATCTTTAATTAATTCTATACTTTCGATACATTTGAATACTTTTTGAGAACTATATCAAAATTTCTTAGCATTTGTGTTCGTATATTACGATTACAGAGAAAATCAATTATGAAGTATTTGAAATAACGATTTGAAGGACGTCAGTAATGAATGGCATTTTTTATATTAAAACGATTATGACCTGATTCTCTATATATCGAATTATTTGCTTGTCGGAAGTGTCGCTCATTGTCGAATGGGGCATCATTTATACTTGTTCTTTACACAAAGTTGAATTATTTGTGGCTTTATGAAGAAAAAAATATAATTTGAGATGATTTTTTTTATCGGGTTAGTAATCGATGTTTTCAAGCCTTCCGTTTTAGTAGTTTATAATTGAAAATCCAGGAGGAAGTATGTCAATAGGAAAACGAAAAGAAGATACATGAATTGTATTTTATATTATATTGTATTTTCATTGGATATACGTATGTGAGTACGTAAAGTCAATATGAAATGCGGCTTAACCTTTGATCCTTTATATCTTTAAAATTACTCCTATGGATTTTTTGTGAATAAGGGATTCTGATAGACCAAGAGTAATTTTAAAATCCTCATTTGTCCAGAGGGATTACTTTATCTTTTACATTCAAAATTGTAAACGAATACATATATAATATATAATAATATTTTCACTACAAAATTATAATTGTCACTATGCTGAAAAACGTGTTAAAAATAAAGGGGATAAAAACTCTTCAGTTCTTTGTCATTACAATGAATCAAAACAAATATTCCGCCTGCTTCACCTGAAAATTTAATGAAATTAATACACTACCGATCTAACAAAACTTACATAAGAATAGGGGAAGCTGAGACCTGTGGTCATGCGTGCAACTGCAACCCCATAGTTTACAACTTGTGCCGGAGCGCAATATGGCCCAGCTCTAGGGCTAAGGATGTGCCGAAGTAATTTTTATTGCCCTTCTGCTGTTGCTGCTCTGCATTAACTAGAAACAGGTTTTGATCACTGAATGAAGTAGGGGACCAGGTACGAGCATGAAGCATAGTTTATTTGCCATACGCTCGACACAATGGCCGTAGTTTCATTGCAATTCGAACTGAACGCGCATCAGTTGATTAGAACTTCTACATTTTACTCTAGCAGTGAATCGATAGCAACCGTGCGCGATGGACTGTTGAGGAAGTGCTGTTCACGTTGAAAATCGCACGTGTCCTTTGATTCAAACTTTGCTTCGCCTGTAATAGAATATTTATCAATTCGAAAAGAATTAATTAAAATTATATAATTACCACTTTCTTGTAGATAATTGTTTTAAAATATATTCTGTAGTGAGTGTACATGTGTAGGTGGAAGTAGAATAGGCGTTTGTGATGTATTCGAGAATTACTTCCGGAGTATTTTTTAAAAACGGAAGGTGTCGAACCTGTTAGAACAAAACCATGAAATACCTGAATGGGGGCCATAAGGATTCCTACAATCTTGTAGCTCGAAAAAGGTAAACGAGAGCGTTATTATTTGCATTGATTTTTTTCATAGCAGATGTGATTAGATGCGTAATTACAGTACGCCTACAATAGCTGACAATTACAGAGCTCTTTAAAGCAAAGAGCTTTCTTTCTTCCTACGATTTTTAGGTCTTACAATAAGTGCATTAAATGCATGTGTGCGATTGTTTGCACACTTTTTTTCTCAATATAATAAATGTTAGATTTACACTTTTTTCAACAATATATTATCTTTATAAAATAGCCCATCCCTTAAAATGTCTATAGTCTGTTTTTTTTACTATATATTTAATTTTTGAAGATACCCGGATGCTCTATTTACAAGGGTATTAAATTAAATAAATGTTTTCAGGCGTCAACATTCGTCCGCGTGGCCAAGTTCATTAGGGAATCAAACACAAATTCGACCACAGAAGGGACCAAACAGTGGCATACACAATCCTGCCCGGTTACGAGGTGCTAAACAAGATTTGTTTGAATTGCTAGAGCGGGTGCAATGTTCTCGATTAGATGACCAAAGGTGTGTTTTGCCAGCATATTTCTGCCAGGTATGTAAACATTACAAACATTATTTATATATTATAAAAATAGTGTAAGTAGTGCAAGGATCTTGACTATTCCCGTCAGAAGGTGAATTGTAATTTGAAAAATGCAATTCGATATATCTAGGTAACAGAACTCAAGTTAGATTGTATCAATTGAATTATCTACTCAAATTACTGCACCGCATTTTTTAATATAGTAGTAACACGAGGTTGACAACTTTTTGATTGGAAAGAAGATTTGGAAAGAATTTCAGAAATGTTCTCATATAATCTTTAGTAAAACACCACCCTGACCTAGTTGGTGTGGAGACTGATAATTCCCGGTTCACTCTGGCCTTTCTGATTTTGGGAATAATTTATTTCTATTGGTGTGATGAAAGCCATGCAGTGTATGATGTAAGGCAATGATCGTAATATTAAGATGCGTGTGGAGTAGATTTCTGACGAAAATTAACATGTTTTAAATAAAAAAATTAGGGCATTTATACACGCCAAATTTCGCTCATTCTAGTTTACGTTAGCATTTGATATGAACAAGTGACAAATTTTCTCGTATCAAAGTGTTGTTCTAATTTATTGGAACATGATTTCTTGAAGAGATACAGACAAGTATTAAAAGTATATTATATAATCAGAAAATTGTTTCATAATAAAAAAAAGTAAGGCTTAATTTTATTAATATTTTGTGTCAGCAATAAAAATTTTTCTGTACACAGAACTCTAATTATACCATTATTTATTTATTAAAGAATGAATAGAGAAATTTTTTATCTAATAAATTAGCACTAGTTTTTCTTGTAGTAATAAATGAAATCATTTTAAAAAATATTTACTTCAAATATCAATTTTATTCAAAATAAATATGGAAATTCTTCTGAATGTAGATCTCAATCTTTGCAATAAAACAAATTGTAAAGAAGACCTTAGTCTTACCTTCAATATATTGTGAATTTTGGAATCATATTTGACACGGATATTTACATCTTGTCGCCATATGTTTTATAATATTATTTGCGATAAACTTTCCTAACGTATTTAATTCAAAAAATCCAAGAAATGGGTTTGATAAACAATTTGTCAACCGCACTATAAATACAATAACTTGAAAATGAGATGGGAAAAAATATTTTATGTTTTTCTTGTTATTTTTGTGGAAATTGTATTTTAACTTAAGCATACATATAAAATGCCTATTTTGTTCTTTAGTTCTATATGAAAATACTTTGAATATTTAAGATTCTTTGACAATAATACCATTGTCATTAAAATTAATTGCAATGTGGTTCGAATCAAATAGATAGCAATTTCAAGTTTTGAATGTACAAAGAGGTGCATCATTTTATAATCTTTATGGGTTTAGTTTCTAGCTTTTACATTCCGCAAAAAATGTCTAATGAATTTACGTTTTACGTTATATAATTCTTAGAAAATATAATTAAAATATTAGTTTTTAAAGTCCTTCGTAGCTTTTTATTAATGGAAAAAAGAAAAAGTCGAAATATGTTTTAGACTTTAACGACCAGATTTGCAAAAATAAGGCATCCGTAAAAGATCATTAACGGAATTTTATATAAAAAATAATTTTTAAAAACAAAATAAAATATGAACTGAAACTATATTTATACAAATGATGATTAAATTTCTTTAAAGAATTATGGGTCATTCCAAAATTTGTTTCGCTTACTGTAAAATAATATTTCTAATCTCTCCGGATTCGGTGGGAGGCTATTTTTAGTTTCACTCGTTATTTAGAAGTGTGTATTTATTAAAAGCAATCTACTGCTATGTATATCGATATGTACCTACAACCACTATATAAATCTCTTTTAGGGCGGTGTTTTGAATACTTTTTAGAAATACTGTGTCATAGGCATTGTTTGAGTCGTTTAGAAGCCAAAAGACAATTTTTAAGCTTTCTGTTTCTTAATATATTACACAATAAGAATCACTAATTTGATTGGATTGCAGCTTTCATTATTAGATATTAGCTAGACCAATTATAGGTATCAAATGTTCATGTGTTTGTTTATCTGTTTGTTATTTTATCACACAATAATTATTAAATGGATTTTTAGAGGACTTGCAGCCTAAGTTAAAGTATAGATTTCATGCTATATGCTTTACGTTTCACCCAATCTTTAATTTTTCTAAAGATCTATTTCCTTTTTTTAATCTTGTAAACATTAATTTTATACTTTTTATCATCTTTTAAACACTTTTTACGCCAATGCTTCATACAAACATTAATTTTTTAATTTGACCTGCATAACCCCCAATTTCTCGTAACACTTTCTAAATATAAAAAAAAGTGTTTCAATTTCCTCACCTTCTAGATTTACTAATTAGTTTTACTTTTATTAAAGCGAATTTGCTTTTCATATAATTCGAATTACTTATTACATAATAAGATTGGCTTACAAAATTAGTACTCACATGGTATTTTGTAAATCCACTTACTCAAGAAAATTGCTTATACAAGTTTTAGACAAATTTTTTATTCTTCAGTTTATATTTTTTTAAAACGTTTGCAAATAAGATTTCTCTTACAAATAAAATAATAACCATTTCTTATATTTCATATCTTACAAAATACTATGTAATATTCTGCTTCGACTATTCTTTTTTAAAATGTATAACTTTACACAAAAAGTTCTGCGCTTTTACCTTAGAACCTATTAGATAAAGATTTTAGAAGTTTTCGGGACTTAATAATTAAACATATTTTTACTAGATATACCGACTATTAGTAAATTTTATCGCATTTAAAAATTAGAGTACAGAAGTGTATGAGAAATATTCATGATTAAATAAATTGTAATGACTTGTATTATGTTACCGATAGACCGTTCTTTTCATAAACATCTTATCACTACACATATTTTTTAATAAGTAAGTAGAATGTTTTTCTAAATTATATCTCGTAATTGTAAAAATCCAAGAACCTGGAATGGTGTTGAAATTATTTTACTTAATTTTAAAATTAGACCAGGACCCACGTTAGTGCGATTTTTTATATTGTTAGAATTAGTTTTTATTTGCTTTTATTAATAAAGAACCAATATTTGAAATGTAACAATGAAGAAGCAAAAATTAATTAAAAATAATTATATATAAAATAAGAAATAGGGGAAATTTACTAAAAGTTCTTGGAATATTGAATTTACAAAAAAATGCAACCTGTATGTAGTCAAATATATTATAAGCAAAATGGACCTTAAAAACTGTGTAGTATTATACAAAATTAGAGATTACAATTCAATTGTGTTTAGTGCTTAATTTTATCCACTTACTTCCGTGTCAAATATTGAAAACAAAAAGTAATTCCATTTATAGGCTCAAAAAAAAAAAGTTGAAAATTTAGGACATTGAAATTGTTCCTTGTATTAATAATAATACGCCTTTTCAATTTCGGATAAAATCGAAATTCGACTTACTAACAATTTTCGTGACGCCTTTGAACTCTCACCGTTTACAAAGTGGGAAAAGTGTTGTCTGGCAGCCCCAATAGTGCTCTCTTTGTCGCCATTGATTTTTTATGCTTGTGTGCGCCTATATACTTTGAAAGTTTCGAACTAGTGTGGTGAAGAAACTATAGCGGCTGGATCCTCTGTATATAGCGTCTTCTTCTAGCTCAGCATTCAGTTTTAAAACGTCGGTCTGTTTAGGTAGTGCTTTGTGCGGGGTACAGTGGAGAGCTTGTGTTTATTTTGCCAGGAATATGCCTCCATTATGAGCTAGCTTTGACGTGTCGGAAGAAACCTACTTTCAAAATAATTTTCGTTAATTGTATTCTAAATGGAATATGTCCTAAAACTGCACCATCGAACATGGATGGTTTTTTTTCTAAATAACCCGATAAAATTGGCCTTATTCAAATAGTGAGTGGTTTTTTCTGTATTGTTGCGATAGTGATTGAATTGAAATAACAAGGAGAAAAGGAAAAAATCAATGGAGTTTCAACGTTCCATCGCATTTTGGGTAGTGTAATTGAAGTCGCAAGTCGCCAAACTCGTTTCGCCAATCTGGTGGTAGGCAGTGGATTATAATAAAAATAAAAGAAAAAAATAAAAATCAAAATCAAAAAGAATATGAGTTTTGCTTATATACAAAGTGGTTTATTAAATTGGAAGGAAATTTAATACTCCCACGAATCCGAGAGTGTGCTGTCAATTTAGTGGCGAAATAAAAAGTGTTAGTTTGAAATACATTTTAGTTTATTTTAATTTATTGTGCGATCTGACTGAATTTCGTTCTTTTAAAAATTTGCTAAGAAGGTGGCATATAACAGCGAAGGAGCTGAGCGCCGGTGGGTTCGCCAGGCCGTAATGGGGGTTCTACGCTGGCGCGATCTCCCTGGATCGCGGGCTTCTTTTGGTAATGCAAACACACGAAATGAGGTTTGTATTCATTAGAAGGCCAATTTTGGACACACAATTTATATCCGCTATTCAAAAGACACTATTTTACCTGCTGCTGCTTTGTATATCACTTTTAATTTTGGGGATTCTTTCATATGGATAGAAATATTCAAGGCCAACAGACTTTTAATTTAAGCACATGTAAATAATCGATTCAAAGTAATGTAGCAGTTGTTAATTTATTAAAACAAGGGTAAATATTTGGTAATGGGGTTCACCACCTCTAGAAATTGGCTAATAAGTTTTATGTTTAATTTGTTTTGCATTTCTAAAAGACCAGGTATTACTTTTTTTTCATATGAATAATTAAGGACAATGAGGACACGAAGTTGTTAAATGTAATGAAGCAAGTCATTAAATTTGAAACTTGTTAGTAAAAATGCAATGGTCACAATTTATGGAATTTTGATAAGACCATTGCGAGTGATTGTGGAAACAGAACCTTGTCGAAGAAGATTGAAGATCTGTTAGCCATATTTAGACGGAAAGTTCTACAAAAATTATATGCAACATTGAGACAAGAAAACGGATGTCGTGTTAAATATAACCCTGAATTATACCAGACATGTATATGAAGGAGGAAATTCGGTTCCAAGACTTTGGAAATTAGATAACGAAGTACTGCCAGCGCCAACAAGGAAGCAGGGAGTACTTCTTTGGTCTTGCGATTTGAGCATATATTCTTATAAGTTAGAATCATACAACAATAAACAACGACAAAGTAGTAAGAAGGTGCGGGTTTTTCTTGAAGATCTCGCAAGACTCTTCAAACAATCTATCATTGTTTATGATCATTGTTTTTTCTTCATTTTATCGCAAAATTAGTTAAACTTAAATTTAGACTTAGATTATGAAAACTGGGTGAATATTACCATGTTAAAATATAAAATTCTTAAAAATTGCAAGTAGTGCGCTTTTGTCCTAGCAATGCTTCATAATTATTTAAATCGTTTTAAACTCTATCTCTTCGAAAGTGCAATTGTTTCAAAGGTTTCTTACACAACATCATTTAAAATATTTCTCTAACTCACACAGGGCTTTCTTCAACTGGTAAACTTTATGAAAGTTTCGTAATAACGTAATTCAGTGAAGTATCACTAACATTTAGGATTAAGAAATATCAGAATAATGCACTAACAAATAGTCACGAACTTTGAAAAGACAGCCTGTCAATTCGCTTGAAGTCAGCACGAAATTATGTTTGAATTTTGGATCCATGGAAATCGAAATTTTACTCTGCTGGGTCGTATAATACTCAGAAATAGACTGAGAAGCTGCTGAATCTAAGAAAATAGGAGACTGTAGGTAAATCTGAATGAAAGCGAAGACTAGAGTGAATAGCTCTAAAAAAAGTGACTGTTCATTAGACGTGGCTTTTCAGTTGATAAAAATTTACTTTCTCCACAATAATTAATCATAGCCAAAACAAAAATACTGGCACTAATAAGATCTCCAGAGTTGGGAATAACGAAATGAGCCACTCTCGAATAATTTATTTTTGCAGGGCTGTTAAATGCACAAATTACGGCAAAAAGTTTACCACTTTTTTACTTGATTAATACGAAATCAAAATGAGGGCTCCGCTGTGGATATTTTGTATATCATTTAGAATATCTGCATCATCTGATAACTATATTTACTTAGTAAATATTTGCGTTTTTTTAAACCTGCTACATTAGCTGGACAGTAATTTTGCAGTAGATATGTATGATAATAATGAGAGATAGTCGATGTTTTCCTCTATTTATTGATATCCAAAAAGCGATAAAAAAAACTATCGAAAACTCCTTGAAAAGAAACACACACGTGTAGGAAGAAATCCCTTCGTCAAAATCGAAAAAATGAATACCTGGCCAAGTATTGAAGGACTCTTTTTAAAACGACTTCTATTCAATAAAAGCTTTATTTAGAGTGAGTAAAGCTAGGCAAAATTATGCAACTCCATATACAGCGTTTCCTTTATCGGCTTTACATAGTTTTAGCATTGGTAGACAGTTTCAAGATTAGAAAAACATTAAGTGCAATCGTGGCGTCCCAACGGTCTTTAAAATAGTAGAAAAGAAAACTTTAATAGAATTTAAAGAAAACTGTAGATATTTTGGAGAATTGAATCTTGATAAAAGCAATATAAAAATGTATTTCAATGTAATGTTAAAATAATTTCCAAACAATCTACAGAAGTTTGCAAAACTTAAATAACAAAATAAATAATTTCTCACGATCTTTTTAACCTTAGGAAGATAATCATAAATTTTACTCACTAGTTTCGAAGTTTCGGACTATAAATTGGAATTTGTAGTTTGGTTTAACACCAGTTTTAATACCATTGATAGTTAATTATTATTTTTTTAGTTTTTTTTTTTATATTAAAATCTGACATCTGACCATTTATTTCTTGTTATAAAAAAGTGGTAGAACATTGTTCCTTTTCGTTGCTTTAAATAAAACCATTTTAAATTAAATTTTCAAACCATGTCTACAAAAATTTAGGGAAATCAACTTAAAAGTTCGCTCAGGTTTCTATAAGCAGGCTTTTTACCAATCTTTTTAATGTGATAGAAACAATATGTCTTAAAAGTAAATCGCATGTTGCATAATTCTCATGGCTTCTGGATGTAAAAATCAATACCAAACCTTAGGTCATGGTACTTAGAATTACATTTTAAAATAATAACCATAAAATCTCGGAACAAAGGGGACGCACTTTTCTCGTTCTTCTCAGAGCAAACGTTTTTAAATGGAAAATTTTAATTCTACCTTAAATCGTTCTTTAATTTATGAATAGTAATTATTATAATTTGGATTTTAATTGAGGTATTAAGCTTTAAATGAAACACATTTTTAATAATAGGATTACAATTCATGGACACAAGTCTTGGGGGAATTTATTTCTTTATTGTAGTTATAAATTGTGGGAAATTGTGTAGTAATAGACAAAAATGTGTTAATAGCATTGTCTCCATTAGCATATATTCACTCATAAATAAAAAATAGAGGCTTTCTACATTAAACTGAATTGAATGGTGATAAAATCGATTCACTCATCGCCATGCCGAGCGCTGCACAATCGATTTAAAGTAGGAGTCTGAGCCCGGCAGTAAACTTTCTTTCACAAACGACGTGACACTCAAAATAAGGCACGCTGAATAAGGAGACGGGATTCCTGAGTATTTGCATATGGATTACTTTGTGTAAGCAAATTCTCATTAAATGTTTACCAGTCGAAAGTATTCTTCCGTTCGAATTACTTACACCTTCAAGATCGTTTTTTTTTATAAAATAAAATCAACCAAATGTACATTATTTTTCACTAATTAAATTTTAATGTTCTACTTATTTACTTAATATTCCTCCATCTGCTGCTAAGTAATCAATATTACAGAAAAAATAAACTTACTTCAGTAATTCAGACTGTTTCATTTCAAAGAGTTTAAACCTGAAAGTTGTGGACTGCTGTGAAAGAAGCAAGTAATAAGATTACAATTACGTTAATTTACAAGCGTCTAGAATTTAGAAAAGAAGACGCTTATAGTGCATTGGCTCTGCACATCATACTAAGTGGAACAAATTAAGAAACTCGCCATATAAATTAAGAGAGATTTGCAAGTACCTGCGGCCGAAGTGGTTCTCCCTATTTGAATGCAAAATAGGCCGTCGACGACCTTTCGAATTGTTTTCGCAAAACTATTTCATTAATATACAGGGAAATTCGTTTGATGTGTAACTAATAGCAATGCCTTTGTCCGTGCTTATCTAAAGGTTATTTTAAAATTAGGCAATGATTTCATTTAAGAGAACCTTACAGAAAGTCAAGTTGGCTCGGCGGTGAAAGCAGAATGACTGGTTTTTGACGACAAGAAATGACCACCACAGCTGAATATTACAAATGTTTTGAGATTTTTAGAAACCTGTTTTCTACATGGATCTCTTTTTAGCTCCAAGGTACTTTACTCTTGGATTTTCAAAACAAAGAGGCAAAGTAGATTGTATCTGGTGCCATTACATCCATTACATAGTTGGAGGAAATAACAAGTTTTTAGTGAATTTTCAAGCTATCTGAAACCTAATTTCAATTTTTTTTACAAGTGAAGAGCCTCACCGTCCGACGGTGTGGTACATTATCGGTGCTATGCTTTTAGTCATCTTCTAGTGACATCATGCCAACAAATTACCTAGAGGATAATTCTCATGAGAGTAGGCTAATTATTCTAACGTTTGACTCATAGACTTCTAACGATGGCAAAAAATGTGAGTGAAACTTATTTATTAAAAACAACAAAGTGGATATGTTGGCTAATTAAAACTAGAGGCTCCTCCGACTTTTCCGAATCCGTTAGAAGTAGAGAAACAAAATATGTGATACTTTTGCTAAGTTACTCTCTAGTATTTAATTCGTTTGATTCGAGGTGTTAGTGTAATTTTGTATAGTATTTCTAAAAATTTGTTATGAGAAAATGCGCTTCTATAAATTGTTTAACTGGACATCGCACTATGTATGTATTCATTGGTGAATCAATTTCGTGGATTGAAACATAGAAATATCACGAGGAATGAAACCCAATCGAAAATTCCAAAATAATACAGAATATTTCTAAGTTCGCATTAATTTGACGATGTTTTTTATATTATTTAGAGCAAATGGAGTGCATTTCTTTTAAAGCTACATCTTCCGAAAGCTATAAAAGGCACTGTATCCATTTATTTAAACCTATTTAAAACTAGTCTATTTAATATTTAATAGTGAAAATTTAACCTGAAGTATGCCTATAGTTTAGACGTGATATGATAAAATATAGATAAAGTGTAAATCTATAGTTAGGACGCTGTTAAAATTCCTTCAAAGATTTTAGTATGATAAAGTTGAAAGATATAAAGAGAGAAATATAAAAATTGGTCCAGTATGTTGCATGGTTTCTATATGCTACAAATAGACAAAAAATACGTTCTTCCAAAAACTTTTTCAACATACATACGTTCGGTTACAATTTTATAACTACGTACAGTTTAAAAAAATATATTTGCTTAATTGTTAAAACGAAATTCTCTTTTCAATTTTCACCGTTATATATATACTTTTAATAAAGATAATTAAACAAAAGAAAAGTAAAAATATCTGAAAGATATCACAACATCTTTATTAGAGCAATAATTATATAAGTTCCAGGAAAAAGCATATCGGAGTATGATTCAAACTGCAAGCAAAAGGATAATTCTTAAATATACATACGTCTATTGAATGTAGGAAAAAAAAGCTTGTTTTCCATGTAAGGACTCTTAACATACTTTTTGCGAAGTTTTCAAAAATTTTGTTTCTTTTATTTCGATTATTAATCATAATCAGTTGGTAAAAACACTGTGTTGATATCAATCGTTTTCAAATATGAATATTACTATTGTATTATAAATATGAAAAAAAATTTAAATTTTAGATCTTGTATAAGTAATCACATCCAAAAATTACTTTTTTACGCATTTTTTTTATCTTAATTTCTTTTTACCTGAATTTTCAGTTCAGTAATCAATTCCAGCACTAATCACCAATTTCAATTGATTTAAAATTTTTTATGCTTTATGTCTTACACAAATGAATTATTTCCATTTGTTTATTTAAGAACTTACCATATTAAACGTACAACACGGAGGTGTTTTTAATTTAGATTATTTCCGGAAATAAGGAAATTTTTCAATTATTTTATGTTAATTGCTTAGAAATTATTAGAGAAAAATCTTTCGATATTACGATATTTTCAAATCTTTGTTATAACTTGTTGCATACGCGACATACTTTGCTTTTAATATTGCGTAGTTATAAATAAATATGTATTATAGAAATCTATGTTAATTGGATTTTTAGTTCGTATTTTGAGAAGACAAGTGGTCTGTGAGAAATCAAATCATAGGGGTCATACGTAATTACTGAAATATTAGAAAAAATATAAGTAAAAGTTTGTCAATTTTATACGGTAGGTCAACTTGTTTAGATATAGTAGTTGAAATTTTAAAAGTTTAAAGATTATACACCTAAACTCCTTTTTACGCGGTAGATATGTTGTTAAAAAAATACGCGTAAATAGAATTCGCGTAAAAAGAACTACTGACTCCATAAAAAATAGTGAAGATTGGTTCCAAACCAAACCATGAGCAAAACAATTTAAAAAACAAACATGAAAAAAATTCTTTAACTATGTCGTCTACAAAATGAACCGCTCTTATTTTATTTATGCATAGTTATGTAATTCGCGGAATTCTCAATAAATGTAATTATCTTATTTGGATTTCTCTGAGCTGAAACGATAAGCAAAATTCAAATGCAAACAACTGTTTTTATTTTATTTATGCGTAATTATTCAAGAAATCCCCAATAAATAAAATTTTTTTATTCAGAATTTTCTTAGTTAAAACGAGATTTCTATTCTTAAAATTTTTTAAATTCCGAATTCTTTCTTCACTTTGACTTTAGTTTGGTCACGTTAAAGTGAATAAAAATCGCGTAAAAAAAGTATTTTCCATATCCTAATTCACGTAAAATGAGGTGTCTGTGTAAATATTTTGGGTAATTATTTTGAAAAAAAAGAGTTAATGATAAAATAATTAAAATAAACCAAAGGAAGAATAAACTATTAAATACTCACAGAGAGCTCTAAATTGCAAAAGTTTCCATAAGAGAGACCACGACTATATTTTTTCATATATTATAGATAGCACTACAATAAACGTTGTAGTAGCTATAGTACGCTTATTAAAACTATTAATTCTGCAGTTTTTAATAATTTCTACTACTTAATAAAATATCTTCTTGTCTCATGGTGTATTTTTGGGGCTATATTGTTGAAATCTGTGAAGTATCGCTTCTAAAACTTGATAAAAATGGGAATCTTTTCATTATTATAGTCTCACTGTTTGTTACTTACTAAAGTTAGAAAATAACTACAGAACTGTAGATCTAATATTAGAGGAGGAAAAACGAACATTTACATAGCTAGCTTTCCTAGCCAAATTAATTTATTTTTTCTCAATGTGTTTTTGTATGTTTAAAATGAATGTTATTTTATTAAATTTAGTTTTTTTAAATCAAAACAAAAAAAAGTAGAACCCGTTGACATACGGATTTGCGGCTGACGAGAGATTAATGTGCCTGAAACTAATCAATCTCAAACAATTGGGCGCTTTTAAAGTGTGAACATTTTCTAATCTAAACTGTGTCAAAAACTAAATTGGACATCTATTTGCTTTAATTGAAGGCGAATTCTCAATAGCTTAAAGTTCTGAGGTATCCGATTTCTTGAGAATAGTTGAGATGGTGATCTTGAAGGTATCTTTTGTCGGTTTTACATAGAAAAATTCTCCGTTGCTATTCTATCCAGTAAAGACTGCTCAGATCAATTTCAACGGTAGGAAAGAAAAGTTACATACCTAGAATTCGAATTTTTCCTTGTTCTTTTTACATATGTCGCAATATTTAATTTATATTTCATATAGCTTGGGATGTGTGTATTGAAATGTTCATGGTCTGATAGTTATTTCCCAAAGTTAGGGTAAACGCCTGATCAGTGGAGCGATCACAGGAGGTCTCTGGTCTCTTGGTCTCAGTATGGGCGATCTGTACGCCAACCGACGCGCGGTGGTCAATTGTGCTTATTTCTTGGGGGAAGACGAAACTTAATTTTCCTTGCCGTTGGTTTCTCAAATTGCCTCTTCGTTAAGACTTAAGACACCTCTCACAAAAGAATTAAAAGCAGTTCCCACAAATTGCAAGTCGAGAATATAATAGGATAAATATTAAGTTTCACACAGGTTCATTTGAAAATCAAGATAAGGAATTTTTACTAGTGTTCAGCGCATACCTGCCTCGTAGCCTTTTGTCTTGCCTTATTTTTCTCCCTTTGCTTTCATCAATCTCTCACAGTGCAGCAATACGAGATTGCTTTTGTTTTAAAAGATTCAAGAAAAACTCCACAAATTTGTCTCTACTTAACACATTTTCTTAAGAATGTAAACTGATTTTATTTTTATATTTTCGTTTTCGCATTCATTCACAGAACGGCCGAGATGAACGAATACCAAATCCACAAGCTTCTTGTGAGTCACAACAGACGAACTTACAGCACTCTTCGAGTCAATCTGCACTTCGGCTTTCAATAAGCACTCAATCGAATTCTACACCTGCATCACCACAATTAAATGGTATTCATGTAACTAACGGACATCACTATCATTCACCGTCGTCTATGTCGTCACAATCTTCAATAGTTTCTACGATACCATCTTCTCAGAGACACCTTGAAGAAACACTTTCAAAGCCAGGTCCATACCCTATGATTATCCTTCCCCCGATTGGTGGATATTGGGTAGATGGTACAGACCATGACTGCTCCCTCGATTCGCGTGGGAACCTTATCTTACCCCAAGCTTCTTGGAGGGGTAAATTTGAAACAGATGACACCGCCAAATGCTACAGGCGGTTCTTCATTGCAAGAGAACATTCGAATCTAGTAGGACACGACGATCAATTGGGCCCAGTATTACTTTCCATAAAGTCGGAAAATGTTGCTAACCAAGAACACATTCGAATTTTATTGCGATTACGTACGGGGACCATGCATGAAATCATCCCTGCATCTTGTTTATCGCCGCAGCCATCTCCGATTAGAATGGCTCGCCTCTTAAACGAACAATTGCAAGTAGACCATTTCATGCCAGTTGTCTGCCCGAAAGCATCACAATTTATTGCTAACTATGATGAGCACGTTCTAGTTTCGAATTTTAAATTTGGAATTTTGTACCAAAGACATGGGCAAACCACTGAGGAGGAGCTCTTTGCGAACAAAGAAACTTCGCCTGCTTTCGAGGAGTTCTTAGGTGTATTGGGACAAAGGATTAAATTAAAAGATCACAAAGGTTATAGAGGCGGATTAGATATCCAAAACGGCCACACAGGGGACACAGCAATATATGAAATATTCAAAGAACGAGAAATTATGTTTCACGTATCAACATTACTTCCTTACACAGAAGGAGATCCTCAACAGCTTCAAAGAAAAAGGCACATTGGGAACGACATTGTGGCTATTGTATTCCAGGAAACGAATACACCATTTTCACCAGACATGATAGCAAGTCATTTCTTGCACGCATTTATTGTGATCCAACCAATTGAACCAAATACACCTAATACAAAGTACAAAGTTAGTGTCACAGCTAGGGATGATGTACCCTTCTTTGGCCCAACACTACCAAATCCTTCGGTGTTTCGCAAAGGGCAAGAATTTAAGGAATTTATTCTAACGAAACTAATCAACGCTGAAAATGCTTGCTACAAAGCTGACAAATTCGCTAAGCTAGAACTAAGGACAAGAAGTTCCCTATTGCAGAATTTGGTTGAAGAATTAAAAGAGAAAACTAGAGATTTCTTGGGAGCCGATTTGACATCAAGCATAGGATGCGGTGCTGTAAGTCCAACTCCAGAAACTCCAAAATCCGATAGTAGCAATGCTGGATCCAGATTCATCGATACGGTTAAAAAAGCCTTAATCGCTAGAGTTCGCTCTCAAAGTGTGGAGACAACTGGTGTCGTCAGTGGAACAGCCGGAGAGAAAACAACTGTGACGAAACCAAAAAAGGAATCCAATTCAGTAGAAACACCAAATTTAAATGTAAATCTTATATAACATTCAAATTACTTCATAATTAACTTTGAATTTTCTTTTTACAGTCGAATAGGGCCAACTCAAAACATTCCTCGAAGAAGTCATCAAATGATTCCGTAACATCTTCACCTGACATCACTTCACGCGGTCCAATTGTTAATAATAACAATAACCCAGCAACAAACAGTAATTCACAAAATGTTAATAATAATGGGCTTGCAGCCATGTCGGAGACAAGTGATGATTCCAGTTTGAACAGTGTTGATTTGGATCCCATTGGCAACCTGGAGGCTGGAGCAGCGTACATAGACAGTGATACAGGCCTTGAATCAATGTCTTCAGCTGAAGCAACTACCAAAGCTTGTTCGCTATGTTTGGATGGATCTCAAGGCGTTATAAGTAATTCATCACCAAGCGAAATTGCAGCTCAAATTGAGAATCTTCGTCAAGAAGTGACTAGGCTTAAATGTGACAAATTGGATTTGTTGAGACAAAATGTCGTAAGTATTTTAGTATTAGTACTATAATAACTATATTTATAATAATCGGGACATAGGATTTTCCATCGAGATTTAGGTCATCTTCTGGTGGAAGTTACTGCAATAACATCTTTCACAATATCGAATATGATATAGTATCATGTAATAATATTTTTTCCAGAAGGTAAAAATAGTAACTTCAGCGTTTTGATTGCATAGTTTATAGTTTTGCAACATTTTAATCAAGGTCATCACTACTTTTCTTTTGATTGGTATTATCAAAAACCGACTTAATTTTATATAGAATTTTTTTCTGACTGGAAGTTACCACCAAATTTCAAGCAAGAATATTTTTTAAAGTCTAGCAATAGTTCTACGTTAAATTTCATGTTCATGAACGTTCGGCAATAAGAAACGCAATTTTCGTTTTATTCATCAGACAATAGCGTTGTGAATTAAGAAAAAATCATTGTGGTATATTTCATAAAGCAGAATGTTCTTTGAGTAAACAGATTCGACATGATTTTTTTAAAATAAAGCAGTTTAAGCTCTTCATATATATATAATAAATTATTGCCATATTTTCCATTTTCAGACATGTCAGCGTGATATTAAACGTCTCAGGGAACGAGAATTATCTCTTCAAGGTGATCTAGCAGCAGCCGGAAAGGAAATATTACGGCTCCGAGATCTACTTAAAGAATACATGCCGGATTCTTCGACAGGACCACAATCAATTTCACCAATTTAATTTAACAAGAGTGTCATAATCTAACCAGTAACATCATTTCGTGCGAAACCTGTAAATAGGCCCATAAAATAGAGATGAAAATATTTATAATAAACTCACATATATTTAACTTCAAAAAAGATTTAATATTATATGCAGTAAATCCAACACATATAATCAAATCTACACAAAACACAATAACCAACCAAAAATTTTTAGAAGAGATAAAATCTTGTTAAGTATAGCACAAATTTAATTCATAACAAAATTCTATACTTTCATTTAGCTTTTTAAAACAAAAAAGTGATTTTATATTAAAGATTAAAAACGGTCAATTAATTGGAGTATTAAAGTACTCGGAAAGGACAGAGCAGAAAGGTGCGTTTAATAATTAAAAAGTGAAAGAACCCTTAAGTCGTACTTCTGCATTTATTTTAAGAAAATGGAAATTGGAGAATTTAACTTGAATTAGATTGCTTCTAAAAAATAAACACACCAGATTGTTGTCAGTAAAAGTCGAGAGAAATATAAAAGAAAAGAAGTTAATACTGGTAAAATAAACTTTTCGCTTTGCAATTCATCACAAACCCCTCTTCACGGATTTATAGCATTATCATATTGATTTATTGGAAATAATGCAATCGAAATAATTAAAGACGATTATTCAAGACCATTCACAGATATGAATCTCTAAGTCAATGGCATAAATAAAGCAGACAGAGCTATGAATTGCGTATTTGTCAAACTAGGTTCAAGCATTCAGATACATCATATTACTGTGCAACGAGGTTCAAAAGGGTCAAATTTCCTATATTAGTTTGATTGTGCTTACCACGCTCTTCAGGAATTCAGCATTAAGAAAGCGGAAAAGAGAAAACATCGATTACTTAGCATTTAATAAATAGGGTCGCACCCTTAATTGACGTGGCTAGCAGTCCAGAAACGGGCTTTTAATTTTCTTCCTCACGCCACAAAAGGCTTAGAGATAGTTAATTTCAAAGCAAATAACCTTAAAGGACATTTTAGTCATGTATAATCGAGCGCGTTCTGTGCCCCAAATTCAGAAAGAGGACAAATCGATAACGTATCATTTTTTTACATTCTTTTTATTTACACGGAATGAATTTTATATGGTATATAAAGTTAAAAAGAATTTTAAAGAAGTTTTATTTTTTACTTTTTCAAAATTAGAAATGAAGCATTTTTGAAAAAAATTGAGAACGTAGATGTAAATCCTTAGAAAATCATATCAACACATCCCGAACTGTAAGGAATTGAAATTTTTCCACACTGAACGCATCTTTTAACTGCACCTGAAAATTATTCGAACATCTTTTTCTAAAGTTGTGGAGAAATGAAAATCAAATTTTTATATACCTTTTTTACATTTCAAAGTGGATGCCATGGATATTTTCTAATTTTCCCAAATCTAATGACCTCTTATCACATATCAAAATACGACACGCCAACAGCTAAAAGCTGGAAATTTCTTGGGTATGCATTTGAAAATGATTGGCCTTTTAAACGATCACCAATTTTTTAACGCGAGAAAAAAGAAACAAATTAATAAGTGCCTAAAAATGTATAACATTCGCTATAAACAAAAAAAAAATATGACCAATTTAAATTGGTTGGAACGTTTAACGTAATCAGAATAAAAATTTCTCCAAAGACTAAACAATTTCATTGAATGAAAAGAAAGCAAACGTGTTTTTGATGTATAAACTTGAGTTTTTGAAATTTTCGCACTTGAAGTGGTACTAATTTGCTAATACGATCATTTCACAAAGTGACTCGTAGATTTATGTCCTGTTGAGTTTTTAAATAATATTAAATTAATTGCCTTTGTAAAAGAGAAAGGAAAAAAACTTGTGTAAAAATCAAGGCGTAAGTGTAGAAACGCATCAATGTTACTTGTAGAGGTTTTTTCTTATAATTAGCAAGCCTATTTACACAGGGAAAATTTCTTTTGGCAGGCAAAGATTTTATATAATATACACATAATATTACTTGATGATTCTTCTTGAAATATAAGGGATGTTTTCTAAACGCTGCCAAATTGAGAAAGAAAAAACGCATTCCCTTTGTAAACAGGCATTAAATAATGGATTCATTAGTATTTTGTGTATTATAACAACACCAGTCGTATGGCACGAATTTGTGCTAATCCCATATTCACAGCGAATTAGGAACTTAGAATGCACCAAGACATATTCAGAGGAAACTAGTTAAAGATCGTAGACAGCTTCTAGCACGGAATACTTGGTAAACATCGAAATTCCACACAATCATCCTCACTCTGAGATCCAATCGAAACTGAAAAAGTTTAAATGATTTTATTCGAAGGTGTAAACATTGCTGCAAGCATAATCTATCCCATTCCGAGGGTATTTTAACATTCTTAGTAGCGAATGTTTAAGACTTAGAAAATAATTTCGGTAAGATTTCAGAATGAGTGCGACTTTCCTGTTTTATTTCATTTACAGAAAGATAAACATGGAGAACAACATAAACAAACAAGGTAGCAAAAATAATAATTTGCTAGAAATCTTAATGTTGTTATGTAACATGATACCAAAGCAAACATTCCTGATCATTTACCTTCGACATATTGCTAATAAATCCAAGGAATCATATAATTTCTGCCTAAACAACAAAACAGCTGAATTTTACTTTTTTTTCTGTAAATACAATATCAGTAATTCATATTTTGGAAATGTGTACTTTTTTTAATTTTTATATAGTTCTACTTTTAAAAATTGTTAGAATCTGTAGTTTTCTCATATCTACTACAGGATAGGATAGCTAATACGTTTAAATACTACCAAATATTTATAAAACTGTTCTAAGGCTTAAATAATTTTAGAAATTTTATTAAATGAAATTAAATTATACAAATAATAGTGTTTGTTTTCAAACCTTTTTTCATTGTAAACTGTTCTGAAATAATTTTAGTCGATTAGCTACGACTAATTCTTTAAACTTTTCCTACCTTTTTGCTATTCTATCGTAGAAACTGGGCACAATTAACCATGAATTTTGTCTCCATAAGAAAGCCATAGGGCTTCCATAGATCGTTATCGAAGGAAATATATGTTCTCTGTTACCATCGTGGGACACTCTTATTATTTATATTTAACAGCAAACTTTTACTTTTTTTCTGAATTATCTATACTCATAACATAATGATACGCCATTTATAAAAGATATTCTATAAAGTAATGTGTATAATATTACTGTCTCATTTGCAAAACCATTGTTTGATTATTTTCTATTACTCCATCTTTTCTTAAGGGGGAAAGTATTAGGTCGCTGCATAATTGGACATAAATGAGCTGGGGAAACTGACGACTTCTTCATAACAATACTTGTAGTATATTGTCCTTTCTTCTAAAGCATTATCAAGTAAATACCTTGTCTCTAGAAAAAATACGCATTAATCGAATCGAAAGCGTATAACGTCTTATTCGTGTTCTCCTGTTTGCAGCCTCGTCTTCACGAAATTGTCTCATGGTCTAACATCAAGTTTTGTTAGGTACGATTTAAGCAAAACACGTACTCCCATATAAAATAATTGCTATAGTCAAACACTTTATTATATCATTACAAAATATAAAAATCATTTGGCAGCAGGAAAACATATTTTTATTTTATGCGTGTTATCTTAAGGATTTCTCTAGAAACTCCATAGTCGGCTTTCCAGACTGTTTCAAAGGCATATCGTTGAGAATCCTGTAAAACTTTTTCAAACTCCCTCAGTCCTCCACCAACACCAAAGTAATATATTTTTGCAGCAAGAAGGAGGACTCCATTTGGATCAAGTTTTGCATCTATCGTCTCCATTAGTTTAACGTAATTCGCAGTGTTGTATATTGT